>JAMKFB010000731.1:0-77480 GCA_036247105.1 Cirrhinus mrigala
TAAATGCAAATGAGCTTTAAATTGTGCAAATGTTAACTACTACTTTTTTTTTTTTTTTTTTGCATCAAATAAAAGAGAAACAATAATGACTTTTTTATACCTTAATAACCTTTGGCAATTACCAAACCGTAGTAAAACTGCTTAATTTTGTTTTGTGTGATTTCTGAATGTTTGAAACGATAAAATCAATCAGATAACTGTATTAATAAAATCATAGCCATAGGTAACTGTCTAGAGCTACAGCTGTAATTTATAATATAATAATACAATTTAATTACAATTTATTTACTTTTATATTTTATTAAAGTTCTATTTTGACTCTATATAGTAGTTTTTTTTTTTTTTTTTTTTCTTCCATAATATTTGAAGGAGGGGCCACAACAGTACAATTCTGCTTAGGGCACCCATTTGGCCAGCAGTGGCCCTGTTCAAAACTTAATATATATATTAATGTGTATCCATTTTGTAGACTTCACTCCAAAATCAAGTAGACAATATATTACCTGTTTCCCTTGTGTAAAATTGTAATTATATGTGGTTGTGACAATGATAACACTTAAAATGGTTGATGCTTGTCATATGATACTTTTATTGAAATATATTCATGCGTTTACTTATCATTTTTGATTATTTTGCTGATCCACTTCAGATAAGGTGAAATCTTAGTATACACATTAGGTTTCTCAGGTGAATTGCAGAGCCGCTTAAATCCAAAAGATGTGACACCAACTGCAGTGTCTCCACAAACCAAAGGACCCCCAGAATCCCCCTGTTAAGAAACACAAACCAACACATTACTTAAAGCCACATATCAGTTTAAACTCAGTGAAACAATTAATAAATGTACAGAGTCTGTGAATTATCTTTTGTACATACTTTGCAAGATCCACCAAAGCCATATGTACACATCATCTTTGAGACTGAGTACTTCTCTTCCCATCTTGTTTTACATTCTGTGTTATCCATTATATACACCTTCGTCTCCATTAGACGATCACTCACTGAGCCATAAGTCCACAGTCTTCCCCAGCCAGCGACACTGCAGACAGAATTAGCTTTGATGTCGCCCTGTTGTGTTGGTATGGAAATTATCTTGACGTTCTTGTTGTTTTTTACATTTATCTCTAGCTGTAATGCAATAACATTATAATTATTAAAAGATACTGAATCATATAATTTGCTTGGTCTGAATTTTTTTCTAGCTGTAATTTAGAAAATGTTTCTTATTGGCAGATTTAATCATCAACCATATGATTAAAGACAGTTGATATCATTTTCTCAGTTTATTATGAGGTTTATTTATTTATTGTATTGTTTTAAAGTGCCTGCTTAAGCCTGTTTAACATATTATTTCTGGAACTGAAACAAGTGCAGATTTTTACCCTCAAAAGCATAATGTCATTCAAATGCGTTTTATTGTTATAGTCTGGATGCTTGTGGTAGGACTTCACTCTGATGCGGACAGACCCCTCATTCTTTTTTTTTAGGTTATGTGCACCAACCACAGCTGTCAGTATCTCATCTCTGTTGAAAGAAAGTATTAGAAGTATAATGAACATTTTACTCAGTTTTATGTATTCTTTTAGAAGGGGCACACTGAACATACTGATTTAATGACAAACATTGTAAACAATGTACTACTATAATTTCTAAAAACTCGATAATCAGTAAATTTTTGCATTTTAGACTAAAATCTTACTCTGTTTGGCAATGTGCAGCAGTCAAGACAAACTCATCAGAAATGAGAAATCCATTACAGACATGTTCATTGTTCTCCTGAAGAGAAACCATGTAAGGTCTGGAGTGGGGTTTTGCTTCCTGGCCGTTCACTATACCCACATTCACATGAGCTGAGAGAGAGATACAGTTTGTCAACTTATTCACCCTACAAGAAACTCCTCAGGCATAATCAAAAATGCAGAAAACATGCTTACATTTTGGTTGTGATTAATACATCTTTTAGTGATAAAATAATATGCAGTTTAATAAATCAGTCTCACCAGTGAAGGTCAGGTGTGGCAGCAGAGAGGCCAGCAGGAGCAGAGAGATGATGGTCATCATAAAGACAATCAGTGAGCTCTCGCTAGGAAAAAAACACTATATAAATAGAGTTTAAAGGTGGGTGGAGACACAGAGTTTGCCCTAAATCTTTTTTTTCTTTTTCTTTCTTTCTTTCTCATTTTGTGATGAGTCAATATTGCTCTTGTTAAACCTTGTGGTCTCATTTTCAGGCCATGGATGGTTTGATGTAAAAGTATTAGGTAGGTCACCATACATTTTGGTGCTTGAATATTTTACAATTCATAACCATCATTAAATATGAAATTCATACATTTTTACATGTCCAAATATTTACGGCCACTGTAGAAGAACATTGATTAGTTTAGACATTTCACTCTAGTTTTCATGCTGATAATCATGATTTTTATTATCAAGAATTTATTTGGCTTTTGTATTATTGTGGCAGAAGTCATTTTGGTTACTTGCATCTTTTCAGTAGTCTAGTACTATTTTATAGGGCTGCAATAGTAAGGACCACTTGATACTTGACACGATTCATTTATTGAACATTTAAATGATCACTTTATTAAATTTCAACAATCATTTAATGTTTGTAGTTATCCATTAAAGATAAGCTGAAGTCTTCGATAAACCTCAGGTCTTTAATGACTATTGCAAAATTTTGTGTCACGAAAGGAAGTAATACCATCTGCGGTGTTGGGGTCTTGCCCATGACCTCGAGATCTCAGCATGGAGGTCGGGGAAGAAAGGAAGGTTCCTGCGTGGAGATGGGGGCTTACCCCGCAGAAAGCGTTCGTCCAGCTTGCTTTTCTGCGGAGCAGCTTTTTCCTCGGCAGGCCAATCGATGTTTAACTTAGACATCGCACGAGTAACCACCTCCAACATCTCCTCGTACTGCAGCGATTGAGGGAGTGGCTCCTCAACTGCGTTCTCCAGGTCGCCCTCCTCAGAGGATGACAGATGGAGGGAAGAGCCCGTCCCGTGGAGGGAAGTAGCCGCAGAGCGGGCTTCCAATCCCGCAGAACGGGCCACGGATCTATCGGGTGAGGAAGGAGATAGGGGGTCACCCGTCTTCATTCCCTCCAATAGATCCAGCTGCGAACCCCAAGAGTGCAGCAACTGCTCCGCCTCTGCGGCAGCTCATTAATTCTCATTCATTGAACCGTATGCATGTGTGTGTGTGAGTGTGTGTATGTGTGTGTCAATTTTAGTAGTTTAGTTCATGTATCTTAGAGTAGTTCAATAAATTCTTGTTTCTTTGAAAAAGAACATTGTCTTGTTTTTTTTTTTGTTTTGTTCACAAGGTAATGCCTGTGCCCTAGATTTTGCTACCTAGCTCATAACAAACGAATAATTTGTTTATATTATAATCCGATGGCCACGGGGATAATATAAACACCCAGAGTTGGTAAGATATCCTAAGTTAAATGTTTGGTGGACGAACAGTTGATAAATGTGTAATTCATGTTAATTGGAACTCAGTTCAGTCATGGAGCTCTCTTTGAATTAGCTGGTTATCTGAATCAGGTTAAATAAGAGAGGAATGAAATAAATGCAGAGCGACGGTACGTGAGGACTGTAATTGAGAAACACTGATGTATTTAATCATGTATCATATCACCCTAATTTCATTAAGGGATAAAGTGCTATAAGTTTTACTGGACCTAAATTCAACAAATACACGATTTCTTACAAAGAGCTGCTGAACAGTAAATCAGCTGATTTATGAACAAGGACAGTGATACCACAAATTAAATTACATTTCCAAATGTGTTATTCATAGCATGAGCACTTACAAATTCAAGTGGATGGGAAATTATGAATCTGCGCTTCATTTTAGATCCGTTCTCCAGTCTGGTCATGACGGCAGATATGGAAGTTCATATCACAGCAAGCATTCACCATTCTAATGTGTTTTTAAATGTACAATATAAATTTTAAAAATTTACCTCCACTATTACCCAGTCTAGACTGTAGTGTCCGTGTCCGAAAGTCCCAGAATGCCGTGCGTTGCTGACGTCAGGTTCCCATTCTCTATTGATGTCTTATGATTTAGAATGTATGCCAAACTGACATCTTACACATGTCTGTCAGATGTTTCTCCACAGCAGATGATTCTAATTGGCTGAGAGCCTTTTTTGGGAGTATCACAGTGAGTATTATGGTGAAGGCCCAAATCCACTGTAATTTTGTAAATAATATTGTTGTAGTGTCACAGAATGTAGTTTTAAGTGTTTTAGGTGAACATGTAATTGTTTAGTCTTCAAATATGCAGTTTATTAATAAAAATAATGTCTGTTTGAAAATTTGCTTTAATGTTTTCAAAGATGTGAGCTCCAGGGCATCAGTGGCTGTTCAGTGCTGGCTCTGATGTCTCTATAGTGGTTAAACAAGAGATATAATTCATTTCGTGTAAATCTAACAGGCAGTCTTTGGTCTCCTTAATCTATTATTTGTTCCAGAGCAAATAGTTTTGGCTGAGGGCAAAATCTCATCATTTTAAATTTTTGTAATTTCAATGCTGTATATCAGTGTTACGGAAGCAGACGGACAACTGAGGTAAGTGAAGATAAAGGTTTTTATTTACAGCAGAGCCACAGATGAAGGATGATGTGCAGGAAAAGGTGAGTATAACAGTTCGGAGTTTCAATGATCTTGAATAGATATCTACGAGCTGAATGAAGTTTGTTTCTTCTGCAGGAACGACGGGAGTTGTACTTCGACCAGGTGATGCACACACAGTTTTCTGACAGCTGACAGACTTACGGCACACACACACCACTGACTGGATGCGGCTTGACTGGACAGACTGGAATGAAGCAGAGACAAAGGTAAGTATAATCAGGTAGGTAGGATATTGTGAACTCGGAAAGAGCGTCACAAAGAGTCCGCTTCGGATTAACGAGCCCGGACAATGACTGGTGAGTGGTGCGTGCTTATATGTGTGTGTGGTGATTGAATCCAGGTGACGGTGATTAGAATTCAGGGGATTGTGAACGCTGCGTGTGAGTGGCTGCAGAACCTGACCAATCCGTGACATTACCCCCCTCCCCAGGGCCCGCTCCTGAGGGCTGAGACCTCCGGCGTCGTGGTGGTCTACCTCGTCCACGAGGTGCAGGGAATTCCGGATGACTAGTGTGGAAATCCTCCAAGAGAGTGGGATCCAGAATGTCAGCTCTGGGGACCCACGACCTTTCTTCTGGTCCGTATCCTTCCCAGTCTACCAGATATTGTAATTGACCACCACGACGTCGGGATTGCAGGATTTCCTTGACCGAGTAGATGGAGCCGTCTTCCAGCAACAGAGGGGGAGGGGGTTCCTCTTCGTGGCCAGGTTCTGTGGAGGGAATCAGAGGTGGGTGAAAAGGTTTGAGCAGTGAAATATGAAATGTAGGGTGAATCCTGTATTGAGGTGGTAACTGGAGTTTGAAGCTGACGGGGTTGACCTGTTCCAGTATGGTAAAGGGGCCAACAAACCTGGGACTGAGTTTCCGAGAGGGCAAGCGCAGACGAATGTCTCGAGTGGAGAGCCAAACCTTTTGGCCTGGAGCATAGGCGGGACCTTGAATCCTTCTCTGATCGGCAATTGACTTGGATCTGCGCACTGCCCTCTGGAGGTGGTGGTGAGCAGCGTTCCAGACCCTCTCACTCTCCTGGAACCAGTAATCCACTGCGGGCACCTCTGATGGTTCACCATTCCAGGGAAAGAGGGGTGGTTGGAATCTGAGGACACACTGGAATGGTGTGAGTCCTGTGGTCGGCTGCCGCAGTGAATTCTGGGCATACTCTGCCCAGCCCAGAAACTGGTTCCAGGAGTCCTGGTGACCATGACAGAAAGTTCTGAGGAACCGCCCCACTTCCTGAATTTTCCTCTCCGTCTGGCCGTTGGTTTGAGGGTGGTATCCAGAGGAGAGGCTGATGGTCACACCTAGGAGTCTGAAAAACGATCTCCATACTCTTGAGATGAATTGGGGTCCTCTGTCTGAAACGATATCTTCGGGGATACCATAATAGCGGAAAACATGATTGAAAAGGATCTCTGCTGTCTCTAGGGCGGTAGGAAGTCCCTTCAGAGGGATAAGACGGCAGAATTTTGAGAATCGATCAATGATGACCAGGATGCAGGTATTTCCATCGGATGAGGGGAGATCGGTCATGAAATCCACTCCTAGATGTGACCAGGGGCGGTTCGGGACAGGCAAGGGATGGAGTTTTCCTGCAGGTAAGTGTCGGGGGCTTTTGGACATGGCACATTCCTTGCAACCTAGGACGTACTGTCTCACATCCCTTGCCATGGCAGGCCACCAGAAGCGTTTGGATAGCAGCGTGAGGGTATTGTTGGCCCCTGGATGCCCAGTGCCCAGGGAGGTGTGTGTGGAGTGGATGAGAGCTATCTGTTGGGTCCTGGGAACAAACTGACGACCTGGTGGGCAACCCGGCGGAGGTCTAGGTTCAGGAGTGGCGACAACAGGAGGGGCCGACCATTCTATTGGGTTGATGATGATATGTTCTGGGATGATATTGACCGGAGTTTCAGAGGTTTCAGGGTGATCATGCATTCTTGATAAAGCATCTGCTCGGATGTTCTTGGGTCCTGGACGATATGTGATGGAGAACTGGAATCTGGAGAAGAACAATGACCAGCGAGCTTGACGGGGACAGAGACGTTTGGCGTTACGAAGGTATTGCAGGTTTTTATGGTCTGTTATGACTTGAAATGGGAATTTGGCGCCCTCCAGCCAATGTCGCCACTCCTCCAGGGCGAGTTTAATGGCCAACAATTCCCTGTTGCCGATATCATAGTTCCTCTCCGCCGGGTTGAGCTTCCGGGAGAAGTAGGCACATGGATGGAGTAACGGGGGATCTCCATGATGTTGGGAGAGAATAGCTCCTACCCCGGTGGTTGACGCGTCTACCTCCACCATGAAAGGTAAATCAGGGTCAGGATGAGTCAGGAGTGGAGCTTGGGTGAAGGCGGACTTCAAGGATTGGAAGGCTGCGGCTGCTTCGGGAGTCCAAAGGAGGGTTTTGGGTTTGCCCCTGAGAAGAGTGGTAAGAGGTGCTGTGATGTTGCTGTAGCTATGGATGAATCGTCGGTAGAAATTGGAGAATCCTAGAAATTTTTGGAGTTCTTTGATGGTTGTTGGTTCTGGCCAGGAGACAACTGCGGAGACCTTCCTCTCATCCATGCGTACCCCCTGCTGGTCGATGATGTATCCTAGGAATTGCACAGAAGAGAGATGAAAAGAACATTTTTCAGCTTTGAGGTAGAGCTGATGGTCTCTGAGTCTTTGAAGGACCTCCGCAACGTGGTGATGGTGTTCCGCCTCACTCCGGGAGTAAATCAAGATGTCATCTATGTAGACAACGACAAATTTGTGGAGGAACTCCCGGAGTACTTCATGGATGAAGTTTTGGAATACGGAGGGGGCGTTGACCAAACCGTAGGGCATGACAAGATATTCATAATGGCCGGTAGGGGTCACGAAGGCGGTCTTCCATTCATCCCCCTCTCGTATTCTCACCAGATTGTAAGCGCTGCGGAGGTCCAACTTGGTGAAGATCCTCGCTGACCTGAGTTGTTCGAGGGCCGCAGGGACGAGAGGAAGGGGATAACGGAACTTGATGGTGCCTTGGTTGATGATCCGGTAATCGATACACGGCCGCAGCCCCCCATCCTTCTTCGCCACGAAGAAGAAACTGGATGCTGCAGGTGAAGTGGAAGGACGGATGTACCCCTGACTCAGAGCCTCGTGAATGTACTCCTCCATGGCCTTAGTCTCCGGAAGCGACAACGGATAGATCTTTCCTCTGGGCATTGGAGCATCCGGAACCAGGTCAATGGCGCAGTCCCATGGCCGGTGTGGAGGTAATTGGGAAGCTCTCTTGGGGCAGAAGACGTCCTTGTAGGAACTGTAGATCTTGGGAATTTGAACAGATCGCTTCTCAATGGGGCTTTCGACAGACGTGGTGAAGACAGGCAGAGGTTTCTGAACCGGTCGAGGGATTTCTGGGAAACAATCTGTAACGCATCCTTTTCCCCATTTGATTATCTCCCCGGTGCCCCAAGAGAGGATGGGATCATGCTTTACCAGCCACGGGCGCCCTAAAATGATGTCCACATTGGCGCCCTCCAGAACCAGAAGCTGTATCTTCTCTTGGTGGAGAATTCCAATCTGGAGGTTGATGGGTTCACATTTGCGATGGATGCGTGTGGGTGAGGTTGTTTTGCCGGTTATGGGTTGAATTTGGTAGATCTTGGACGTGACTTTTGTCCGGAGGTGAAGCTGGCGACAGAGGGTTCCCGAGATGAAATTTCCTGCTGACCCGGAGTCGATGAGAGCGGTGACTACAACAGAAGAAGACGGAGTGGTTATACAAGCATTGGTAGTCAGTGGGTGCATCTTTTCACGGTCTGTATGAATGCCACTCACCGCAGTGCGTACTGGACGGAGCGGGCAGTTCAACCGAACATGCCCGCTAGCTCCACAGTACATGCACAGACCCCGGGTCAGCCTCCTCTGTTGCTCAGCGGAGGTAAGTTTTCCGGATTCCAGGATCATGGGTTCTGGTTCTGAAGGGCTGGCTGGCTCAGAGGGACGGAGGAGTGCATTATTATCAGGTTCTTGGTTGCATTGGTAAGTTTGTATCCGTTCAGAACAGCGGAGAGAGAGCTGAATAAATTTCTCTAATCCCATGTTGTCATCTAACGCTGCTAACTGCATCCGGAGCTTCGGTTCCAACCCCAACCGATAGGTGGTCAGAAGGGATCGCTCATTCCATCCGCTTGCAGCAGCTAAAGTACGAAAACGAAGAGAATATTCCTGAGTAGACATTACACCCTGTTTAAGATGGTAGAGTTGCTCACCAGCGGATACTTCTCCATCCGATCGTCCGAATACTTCCTTGAAGTGGGTTATGAACGTGCGGATGGAATGAGCTGCCGGACCGCCTTGATGCCAGATGGTTTCGGCCCATCGGAGGGCTGGTCCGGTAAGCAGCGAAGTGATGAAGGCGATTTGAGACTGATCTGTGGGATATAAAGCAGGTTGCATCGTAAACACCAATGAACATTGTAATAGAAATCCGTTGCACTCCTCCGCCCCGCCAGCGTAGGGCGCCGGCCGGGCCATGGGACTGGATGGAACGGTAGCCGAAGAAGTGCTTAGTGCTGGTGGTTCCTCGGAGGGTGGAGCAGATGGAATGGTGACTGGAGATCGTAACAATACCTTCCGGAGGGAATCCACCAGTTCCTGAAATGGATCGGGGTTGCTCATGCTGTTACAATTTGTTAGGTCCGGGCTTCTGTTACGGAAGCAGACGGACAACTGAGGTAAGTGAAGATAAAGGTTTTTATTTACAGCAGAGCCACAGATGAAGGATGATGTGCAGGAAAAGGTGAGTATAACAGTTCGGAGTTTCAATGATCTTGAATAGATATCTACGAGCTGAATGAAGTTTGTTTCTTCTGCAGGAACGACGGGAGTTGTACTTCGACCAGGTGATGCACACACAGTTTTCTGACAGCTGACAGACTTACGGCACACACACACCACTGACTGGATGCGGCTTGACTGGACAGACTGGAATGAAGCAGAGACAAAGGTAAGTATAATCAGGTAGGTAGGATATTGTGAACTCGGAAAGAGCGTCACAAAGAGTCCGCTTCGGATTAACGAGCCCGGACAATGACTGGTGAGTGGTGCGTGCTTATATGTGTGTGTGGTGATTGAATCCAGGTGACGGTGATTAGAATTCAGGGGATTGTGAACGCTGCGTGTGAGTGGCTGCAGAACCTGACCAATCCGTGACAATCAGAGCACTGCCTGTACTTTTGACCAAAATCCCTAGCAACTTTTATGATGGCTGTTGTTGTTGTTTGTTAAATATTATTATTCCATAAATAATATTTTATGTAAATAATAGTCATATTTAATAATAATATGTAGTATTGAGAAACAATGTGTTCGCGATGGTAATTTTAGTTATTATTCTGCCATTATATGACGACAAGGACTGTTTTTATAAGTCAGCAGTAAAGACTTTTATATTGAAAGAGAATGAAATGCTTTTGTAAACAAGGAAGCTATTTTTACTTTAAACAACTGCTTGTAAGATGCAGCCAACAAATGCACTGAGCAGCGCTGTCAACAGAAAGGACAGCAACTTACAACAAAGATATCACTTTCCTCAGTGGACATTCAAACAAATTTTTTTTTATTGAGAATATGAGATTGAGCTGAAGAATGAATGCTATATCATATGCAGGTAATCACACTCGTGTTCATTTCTCTCTTATAATACTCTAATACACATAATACACTGCTTTTTAAACAGTAATACAATAATGAAGCAACTCAATGTTCCTTCGTTACTAGTTCTTTTTTACAATGTTTTCGAATTAGTAAAGGAGGCTTGGACTTGTTAAACTGTCAAACTGAGATTTGAATCCATGACAGAAGGAAGTAGTTCTGCACAAAAGAGGTTTTTAAAGACACTACGTTGTTGTTTTGTATGTATTTACACACTCATGCCGTTGAACTGTTGTATAAATACAATAGCACACATCACACTCGTGAGATATTGCACACAGCCTTGTGCCGATATTAAAAAAAGGATTGTGTATTTTAAGACAGCTTCTTTGATTGTCTTTGCAAAGGCAAACCACATATAACCATGTGTCCCTCCAGACATGTTTGAGAACTTGAAAATGCCTTGGTGGAAGAGTGGAGTAACATCTCACAGCAAGAACTGTTAAGTCTAGTGCAGTTCATGAGGATGAGATGCACTGTAGTAGCCTATTTGAAGCAGCTGGTGCAGGTGGAGCAGTTTGTTCAGGGACTCATTATTCAATTTCTGTTCATCAAATGTCTATCAAACTTCAGTTCATGGCACAGCTGTTAAAACTAATGGTAATACAAATATTCACACATTAAGAAATTTGCTGGAAAAAAAATAAATAAATAAATGTAAGAGGACATATCTTTTTTTTGCTGAGTATACTGAGTATGTAATTCATTTAGAAGTCCAATTTAGAAAGCTGGGGATAGTGACCTCTAGTGGTAAGTTGACGGAGATGTCAACCCTGTTACAAATAATATTTCGCTATTCTGCTTTAATAGATAATGAAATTAAATAAGCAATTTCTATTTTTTTTTTAATCAAAAATATCTTAATTTGTGTTCCGAAGACGAACAAAGCTTTTACAGGTTTTGGACTGACATGGGGATAAGTGATTAAAGGGGTCATCGGATGCCCATTTTCCACAAGTTGATATGATTCTTTAGGGTCTTAATGAAAAGTCTCTAATATACTTTGATTAAAAATTCTCAATGGTTTTGTAAAACAACACCCTTTTTACCTTGTCAAAATGAGCTCAGCAAAAATCATCTCATTCTAAGGGGTTGTTCCTTTAAATGCAAATGAGCTCTGCTCGCCCCGCCCCTCTCTTCTCTCTGTGGAAAGACGAGCTTGTTTACTTTAGCCGCATTTAGCCGTGTTTAGCCGCTAAACTTCCTAACTACCACGTTATAAGGAAAAGCGATTGCAAAGATTCATAAAAAAACACTTATACACACTCCTGCTGTAAGTGTAAGATGTGAAATTATTTCCTCATGAATTTAAAGTCCAGGAACCCTGAAAAAAACAGATGCCATGCAACAAAACAATAAAACTAATCTGGAGAAGAGATCTTCAAAGAGGGCAAACAACACCACCCCTATTGCTCATTTACAACCCCCTTCCTCCCTCTCCTCTCCCCTCCCTGCATCTCACACTTTTCCCCCAAAAGGTTCCACTGAAAGTCACTAAGAATGTCCATATACTACATGTGTTACATTTGGTGAATATGTTGAATTTTCCCTTTCATGTTTGGTATCATTCTAAAGGTCTTAGTGCGATTGGTAAAATGGTCTCAATTTCACAGAAGTCACTTATATTATGAGGAAGACTGAACACTTTTGTAGAATTGTGTTTTGCTGCTGAGGGGTGTGTTTTCCCCTTAGGGTCGGGTGAGAATCTCCAGCCAGGTGTGACCCTGGGTCATGAGATCTCCTGACAAACCAAAAGGTCTTTTATGTTTTTACAACTGATTGGAAGATTTGTTTGTTTTGGTCTGGGTATATAAACGAAGTGACAAAACATTACTTGGGGATTCTGTATTCAGAAGAACCCCCACACTGTGTGTGAGAGTCTCTGGAGCTTTGCCTCCAAATCTCTCACATGCTGCTGTGTATCTCTATGCGGTCAGGAATGCATCTCTCACTCTTAGATTTATCTTGGAGTAATTGATGTTATGTATTCATTTTAATTGGAACTGAATTTAATTCTGAATTGGATTTTCATTGTTAAGCTATGTAATTGGCATGATACATTTTTACCTGACTGCTAATAAAATGTTAACTTTGACTTATTCTGGACTTCTTGGAAATGATTTTCTAGTAGGTTAATGTGTAATGGTGCTACCGCAAGACTGCGTCCAGGGCAGACCACGCCGGAAGTACCGACTGATGAGCCATGGGGACATCACTAGGGCTCCGGATGTTGAGCTGTCACTGACTTAACACGATGTAACTCTCGCGGTTATTGAGGAAATATATACTTTTTGTTGAGAGCACGCAGGCGCGGCCCACTTTAAAATATTATAATCGCTCTGCATCCTCTGAGTAAGTCAAAACTGGCGAGCTTGTGTCGACGAATTCGCCACGGCCGGGGTGTAAATCGAAAGCGGCACCTAGTCCCTAAGGAACGAAAATATTAAGGCTACGGGACTTCCAGAATATTCAAATGTCTAAATTATTATACAGGGAAAATAGCCGCGATCAGCAAATTACAGAATACAAACCAGAAATTAACAAATTATTCATAATTGGAGTCAGACTAAATTATTCATGGAGTCAGATTTTTGTTTGGAAACTAAATTTTAATATTTCAAGGTAATTTTTACAGAAGCGCCGTAAAAGACCTACACGCAAGAAACCTTCAGCTGAAACGTTAGGCTTGCCGTAGCGTGAGGAGCCTTACATAAGTGAAGCTGGATCATGAATGATTAGCGTGAACATAGATGGATATATGTAGATCGGGAGGCGCATTCCCTTCACAAACAAATGTGATCTACTGCATCTTCAGCTGCTCAGATGTCGGGAGTAAATGACGACCACTATGTTCATTATTACATCCAGCAACACAACACCTCGATTTTTATCATTATAGGGTAGATTTGTACATACACTTCCAACAGACATTAATGTTCAAACAACATGAAAAAGTGAACTTAGCATTCGATGACCCCTTTAATGACAATTTTCATTTTGGGATGGAGTAACCCTTTAAGTTGAGACATTTTACTTTTCTCTATATCATTATCAGGAATTTACTCTGCTTTTGTACTATTGTGGCAGAAGTCATTTTGGTTACTTGAATCCTTTCATAAGAAACCACTACTATTTTATAAGGCTGCAATGATAAGGACCACTTACACATATTGATGCTACATAGATTCATTTATTGAACATTTAAACAAATACTTCTTCCTTTTTCATTGGAAAAAAAAATGGAGTGGATCCATGGAAGATATGCTAAAATCTTTATTTAAACGTCATATGATTCACAACTATTGCAGTCTTTTCCACCAACAAAGGAAGTGACACCGACTCCAAGCCTTCTCTAATGAAGGATTGCTTTTTAAGGGTGGGTTCAATCACTTGATAGTCAACTCAGCCTTTCTATTTGACATACGATGTCTTGGTGAGGAAGTGATTTGATCTATTTGTGATCACCCTGTTGAGCAAACTGAGCCTTGCAGTGCAGTTTCTGCAGATAAATAAGGAAGCAGTTCAATCTCCCAAGTTCAATCTTCAAATTCATTGCAAGTTAAACAGTTACTCAAAAAGTCTTCTGCTTGAATACCAGGCCAAAGGAATTCTTGGCTACTCTTTCTGCAGATGACATATGACACTGGTAAACTACTTCCTTGCCAGTTTGCAGCTGCCCTACTTAACATGTCAGTGATGACCATTTTAGGCCCCATCTTGTAGACAATCTTGAGGTTGTAGTGTTGAAGTGTCATGAGCATGCCTTGAAGCTGCTTGGGTGCACTGAGAAGTGTTTTTTTTAAAGATAGAAATCAAGGGTTTGTGGTCAGTCTCTGCTGGTACCAACTCTGCTGTAATGCTGAAATCTTTAGCCAGTGAAGACAATACTGAGATAATCTTTCTCAATTTCAGTTTGAGTTGGAATTTTTCTCGAGGGGGTCAGAGCAAAGGCAAAAGTATAAGACAATATATAAGACAACACCCAAGACCACTTTGGTTAGAGTCACTTTGTACTGTGACAGACTTAGTAACATCATGATAGCACAACACAGGCATCGATGTGGCCAAGGACAGCCAATGCCAAGAGTGTCTTTGTCGAGCAAATGCACAGTGGCTCGCAAACACTTGACAAGTGGGATATGATCTTGGCTAAATAATTAGCAAACCTGATGAGACGCTGTACACCTTTAGCACCTTTAGGTACAATGTCCATGATAGCCCTCACTTTTTCTGGTCAGTGGATAAAAGGATATGACCATGGAGCAATTTTTAAAAGCTACTGTAAGTTGTGGCTTGACCTCTCTGTAATGCTCCAGCAGGGCCTGAAGCTTTAAATCATGATCATTCTTCTCTTGCTGGTCTGAGTCACCACATCCAACAACAAAAATATCATCTGCAATGGGCTCAATTCCCTTCAGAATAACAATTCATGCTGTTTCCATTTAAACACCTCAGGTGCAACAGATACACCGAATGGTAGCTTTAGCCACTGTTTACTACCTCAAGTTGTTCAAACCTACATGAATTTCTTTCTTTTTCTGAAGATATTTTGAATAAAATGGAACTGTAGTAATAAGGACCACTTATACATATTGATGCTTGACACACAGTTTGTTTATTGAACATTTAAACAAATACTTTGTCCTTTCTCATCGCAAAAATGTGCAAAAACACTTGCAATTATGCACTGGATCCATGGAAGATATTCTGAAATCTTTGTATAAACTTCCAGCTGTTTACGGCTATTGCAGGCTTTTGGGTCACCAAAGGAAGTGACGCTGACTGCAGTGTCTCCACAAACCAAAGAACCTCCTGAATCGCCCTTTGAAGTAATGCAGAACAACATATGACTGAGGTGATACTTCACTGCTATTTCTCAAATTTATATTGTTTTACATACACTACAGCTTCCCCCATGGTCATAGACACGCATCATCTGTGAGGCTGAGTAGTTTTCTTTTCATTTATTTTTGTATTTTGTGTTATTCATGGTCTTCACATCTGCTTCCATGAGACGTGTGCTCTTTTTCCCCTGGCTCAGTCTTCCCCAGCTAGTGACACTGCAGGCAGAATCAGGTTTGATGTCTCCCTCTTGTGTTGGTATGGAAATTATCTTGACAATCTTGTTTTGTTCAACTTTTTTCTGTAGCTGTAATACAATAACAATATCATTGTTAACAGACAGGCTGACTAATCATTTAATGAGAGTATTTGAACTAATGTTACCCTCAAAAGCATAATGTCATTCTAGAAAGGGCTCTGGTTAAAGTCTGGATGCTCGTGGTACGACTTCACTCTGATGCAGTCAGAACCCCTCCTTTTTTTTTTTTTTTTTTAAGTCATGCATGCCAACCACAGCTGTTAGTTTCTCATTTCTGTGTAAGAAAAGTCTTATTAGTGTAATAAACAAACATTTTTAAACTATGATACAATGATTTTAACTTTTCACAGCAGTTGAGACTAAATTGAAGTCTTACTTGTTGACGTGTGCAGGAGTCATGACAAATCTATCAGAAATGAGGAATCCACCACAGACATGTTTACAGCCCGCCTGAAGAGAAACCATGTAAGGTCTGAAGTGAGGTTTTGCTTCTGTGCCGTTCACTATACCCACATCCACATGAGCTGAGCGAGAGATAGGGTTATAAATTATCTTCTTCTGTTCATACCAATTAAATATTCTTAACAAATCAGGATAATGTGCTTTAATATAATAAGTCTCACCACTGGAAGTCAGGTGTGGCAGCAGAGAGGCCAGCAGGAGCATAAAGATGATGGTCACGTACAAAGTAGACAGTGAGCTATCGCTGACAAAACTCTGTATAAATAAAAGAGTAGACATTGAGTTGCCTGTAAGTCTTTTTTCCTCACCTTGTAGTGTCAGTAACACTGATGTTGGGTGTTTCCTCTATTATATGAAACCACAATATACAAGATGCATGTAGCTCTAGCTCTATTTTCTGTATCTCAGTGTCAGAATACGGAAATGACTATACTATTGAGAAAGTATTTTAAAATTTACAAATTGGTCCATTCATGTGCCACAAAAAGCATATTTACACTGTCTGAATCGTTCTCTATCCCCTACATAGTGTACTATGTGCCATTCAACGTACAGAAAATCAAAATGTTTCAAACCACTGACCAATTTCAGATGCAGTTTCAGAGTCTATTTATAGTGTAGGGAACGAGACACTTCTGATTCTAGAGAGCATTTAATTGGACAGAAAGTTTGTTGAAATAATGAACAGTGCAGGGTGATGTCATCAAAATCGTTGATCCATACTGGTGGAGGTTAGAGATTAAGTTTTGAATGCTTAAATCTTCTAAATGCGAATTTTGTCATTGTTTTGGAGCACACTAGCTCATAGATAATCTTAAAAAGCATCTATTATGCCCCTTTTTACAAGATGTAATGCAAGTCTCTGGTGTCCCCAGAATGTGTCTGTGAAGTTTCAGCTCAAAATCCCCCACAGATCATTATTACTGTAGATTATTTCGAAAATGGCTGTTTTGAGTGGAAGCAGAAACACTGTTTTCGTTTATGTCTTTTTGAATGCAAATGAGCTGCTGCTTCCGACCAATGTTGAGTAAATATTGTTCTTGGTCACAGATAGTTTGGTATTAGATAGATAGTATTAATCAGGGGTGCGTTTCCCAAAAGCAATGCCAGCCAAACATGGTCACAAGTTCAGTCATTACCAACATAGTTCAACAATTTGGCGTTTCCCAAAACCATAGTTCAAAGGAATATTTGCAAACAGCATCACAAACTTACGGTTTTTGGAACTACAACTCTATAGATCCTTGTTAGGAAAACATATGGGCTCAATACATTTTGTTCTTGGGGACAATACACAAACTAACATGCAGTACAATCTATATCTTCTATTCTGTCTAAATATAAATGCATTTTACTCTATGTATTTTTGTGTGTCCTCTATAAGCGCCATTTTTGAGTAGTGGATGTGCATAAATGCCTAAGGGAACCTCGGAGTATGAGGCAAAAGAGGGAACCTGCACTGTAAAAAAACTATTTGTTGCGTCAACTTAAAATAATTTGTTACCTGGCTGCCTTAAAATTTTAAGTTCAGTCAACTCAAATAAGTTTAGTCAACTTGAAATGTTAATTTGTACTAAGTGACAACTTAGATATTTGAGTTGGTTCAACATAAAATTTCAAGGCAGCTAGGTAACTTACCCAGTTTTTAAGTTTAACAACCAAATTTTTTTAAGTCACTTAGTACAACTTAACATTTCAGGTTGACTAAACTTATTTGAGTTGACTGAACTGAAAATTTTAAGGCAGCAGAGTAACAAATTATTGTTAACTCAACAAATTTTTTTTTTTTTTTTCTCGCCGTGAACGTGTTCTCAAGCCCCCCCCCCCCCCCCCCCAACTTCCCTTGCAGGTGGGGGCGGCTTGAGAACACGTTCACGTCCTCTGGTGGAGTGTGCGATTGTGGTGCATTCGTGCTCGCAAGCCCCGCCACCTGGGTGGGCTGTTCGTGCTTCTCACTCTAGCCTGTAAGCGTCTGCCAGTCCTGGCTGTATAGCGGGGCTCACAGCGCTGCAGGCCATGCCACCTCCACCCTGCATGCTATGGCATTATGCATTATATTAGGCCATAATTCTAGGTGGAGGTGGTTACAACCTAGCCTGTTTGCTGGTCGATTTAGTCGGTCTATACATCCGAGAAAAGCGCCGGGCATCGCCCTGTCCTGGTTCTTGAGTTCCGAATCGGTCCCCTCTAAATTCGGGCCACCATTTGGGTGGTTGATACAGAAATGCATGTTTCTGTTCTTCAGCGCCAGGATTGGGTTACAGCTTCGACCTGAAGGACGTGTGCTGTTATGCGCTGATTGCCCTGATGCAGATCGTTTTCCGGCCTGCTTTAGGGGTCAGACGTATCAGTACAGGTCTTCCCTCAGCCACAGGGACTTCGGGTCAACCGAGAGAAGGGTGAGCTCTAAAAAAAAATAAAAATAAAAAAATAAGCTGAGCTCCCTCTTTTCTTGGTATGGAGTAAATGGATACCGGTCGAGACATGTCAGCTGAAAGAGTTGGTGCTGAACTGCTTGATTCAACAGTCACAGGACAGCGGTCCCTCCGCCGGTTCCTCCCGATGCTGCAGGACAAGCGCACGGTAGTCCATTGGAGACCATAGCCACAGTAGTATACACCTACCCCTACAGTGGTCTATGCTCTCGTTGCATGTTGCAACTCGCCCGCCATCTCCTCCTCTGGAGTCTTGCGGCTAATATTGCTGCATGCTGTTCATTTTTCGGAGAGTCAAGTTGCAAAAAAAAAAGCAACTCTTCCCGAGAATGGCGACTCCTACCCTGGGTTCCAGCTCATCTGGAGTCGATTCAGCGACGATCAGGTGAACCTGTTTGCTTCCTTTGAGTCCTCCTACTGCTGGCTTGTTCCTGACCAAGGGCTCGGCAGGCACGCGCTGGCACACGGCTGGACCCGGGGTCTACGAACAGGAGTAAGCTTCCCTGCACAAACCCTGTGCTAGACTGGGGGGACGAGGAGCTGGTTCTCTGGTGCGTCTTCTGACCCACCTGAACCTGGGTTGCTGACACCCATTCTCCTCTTGACAGCCCCTCCCGGGAGGTTTCCCCTGAAGAGGGACCTTCTTCTCAGAATGGGCTCAATCTGGCACCCGCATCCCGATCTGTGGACCTGTACCTTTGGTTTCTGGATGGGACGCGGTAAGACCTCACTGGCCCACTCAGGCTGTGGTAGATATTATCACTCAGGCTAGTGCCCCCTCTTGAGGCAGGCATATGCTCTGAGGTGAGGTCTTTCTGTTGTATGGGGCTCTATTCACCGAGTTGACCTGAGATGCTCAGTCAGAGTTGTGCTTCCCTTCTTGCAGTTGGAGCAAGGATGTTCCCTCCACTGTAATGTTCATTGTGGCCATCTCGGCATATAAAAAAAAACAAAAAACGATGCAGCGGATGGTTGTCCCTAGGGAGGCATCACCTGACCGACAGGTTCTTGAAGGGTGCAGGGGGATAAGTCCCTCTAGGATTGCACCTTATCCCGTCTTTGGGTCTTTCCGTGACCCTCTTAGGTTGTTACAAATTCGGTTGCTTAGACCTCACTCCTGATCATGCTCACTTCCATTAAGAGGGTGGAGAACCTGCATGCATTTTTCAACGGAACGTGCCTTAAGTTGGGTCCGGCTATTCTCACGTATTCTTGAGATCCCGGTCTGGTTATGTGCTCTCACCTTCGGGTTCTGGTGGTGGACCTGCAAGCGCTGCCGCCGGAGGAGGCAGACCTGGCCTTAGCGTTGCTGTGTCCTGTTCGTGCTATTCACGTTATTGGACCGCACCCAGAGCATTAGTTGCTCCGAGCAGCTCTTGTTTGCTTACGGGTCAGCAGAAAAACGGGGAATGCTGTCCTCAAGTAGAAGTTGGCCATTGGGTGGAAATTGGGCCTCACCTCGGCTTCTTAGTGCCGAGGTGAGCTGTGCCCCCTTGGAGTCGAGTCCTCTCTATGAAGGGTACTCCTCCCAGGTGTGGTGCACAGCACTTCTCTAGCAGACATTGGAGCTGCGGGCCGGGTGACACCCACCACTGCGCAAGATTCTTCTTGTGCTGAGCTGTATCCTCCCGTGTGTTGCGGGTAACTGAGGTATTTGGCGGGAGGACAGCTCGGTGTCGGCTTGCTGCGCCATTCCTTACGGATCCATGCGCTTCTCCCAGTTGTTCCCCTCTGTGAACTCTGGGCCCTCCATTGCCCCGCAGTCTGGATTAGAGCGGAGTAGTCCGTGACTGTGCTCCAAAAGGGGGTCTCCTTCGCCCCTTGAAGGTTGTGGCATAATGTCTTAGCATTTTTTCCCACGGCTATTCACAGTGTTCCCCCTAATATCTTTAAAAAAAAAAAAAGGATATTTTATTGCGCCAGTCTCCACATGGCTTTAAATTTCATCATTGTGCTCTGCCCCCCAATGGTTGCTTCAGATACCTGCCTCCCCTGTGGGCTCGTTATCTGGCTTACAGGGCGTTGGGAAGGTTACGTGTTGAGCTTCATTTGTCCTGACACGCTTGCCTGTCAGCATTTGTTCCTCAACTACGTAACGCGGTTCATGATTGTAGCGTTTTCCAGAGGGACCCCAAATACGTCAGTATTGACGTAACGTCTGAAGGGGAACGTTTCGGTTACAGCTGTAACCCTCGTTCCCTGAAGGAGGGAACGGAGACGTTACATCCTCCTGCCACAATCCTGAACTGCGCTGAATGCTGGGATGTCTCTCGGCTCGTCAGCATAAAACCTGAGTGAGTGGATGCATGCCATTATCTTATATACCCGTATGTACGGGGGAGTGGCTTAGCATGCAAATTCCACTCGCCAATTTCATTGGCTTTTTCTTCTTAAGCTCGGAGGTGATTGGGCCCCCAAGTAGGACCCCATAGACTTTCCATAGACTTCTATAGTTTTTATACTGACAAAACGATATTGTCTATCCCCTAACCCAACCCTAACCCTAAACCTACCCCTTACAGAAAACCTGTTTGCACTGTTACATTTTCAGATAAACATCTATTTACTATTTGTAATCATTTTTTTACATTGTGGGGACCGCACGCTGGTACCCACCATGCCAAAAAAATTGTATATATATGTATGTATGTATATGTATATGTATGTATGTATTGTCTGTATAGTCCATTTAGAAAATGAAATCTCTTGATGCTTTGTAAATTGAATGAAAGACCTCAGAGGTGAGAAAGCCAACAACCTGTTCCTCACTCCTCTTAAATGTTGCTTCCGATTTTTTTTAATTAGGTCACATTTATCGTTGAATTTTCTTGGGCAAAATAAGGTTATTTTAGTAGGAATCTACACAATAAAGAATTTTACGCAATTGTACAAGATTGCCACACACAAACTTTGTTAACCAATAAAAAAGCAACTTGGTTTGAACGTAAATTCTGTGTGAGCTGTGCTTTATTCATCGCTAGACTAGAAACTGATCATTTTGATTGCAAAATTAACAAGCGAATTGCTGCATTTTTTCTAGGGTTTTTTTTTTTTTTTAAGCTTTTCTATCACTGAAATGCATAGGATCACAATCACACAGGGGGTATGGGAAATGGGGAGAGGAGATCTGAGTTTAAAAAATTGTGCAAATGTTAGTTAACTACATCTTTACTACAGTACTTATTATACCTTAATTACCTTTGGCAATTTATTCTGAGATACAACTCATTACATCCAAAACATATCAAATACATCAAAAATTATTTTGGATCCATTTTACTGAAGTCCACGTCATATAAAAAGTGACAAGAGGTGGCAAGCCCCAATCCGTTTTGGAGACTTCACTCCAAAATCAAGTAAACAAGATATTACCTTTTTCCCTCATGTAAAATTGTAATCATATGTGGTTATGACAAAGAGAACACTTCAAATGCTTGTCATGTGATACTTTTATTGAAATTCATGAATTCACTTAACATTTTTGATTATTTTGCTGACCACTCCAGATAAGGTGAAATCTTAGTATACACATTAGATTTCTCAGGTGAATTGCAGAGAAGCCTGTTTTCAAAAGATTAAACATTTAAACAAATACTTCATCCTTTCTCATTGCAAAAATTACTTAAAATTTGCAATTATGGAGCGGATCCAGGGAAGATATGCTGAAATCTTTGTATAAACTTCAGGCCGTTCCTGACTGTTGCAGGCTTCTGAATCTCCAAAGGAAGTGACACCGACTGCAGTGTCTCCACAAACCAAAGGACCCCCAGAATCCCCCTGTTAAGAAACACAAATCAACACATTACTTAAAACCACATATCAGTTTAAACTCAGTAAACAAGTCTGTGAATTATCCTTTGTACATACTTTGCAGGATCCACCAGAGCCATGTGTACACATCATCTTTGAGACTGAGTAGTTCTTTCCCCAACTTGTTTTACATTTTGTGTTATCCATTATATACACTTTCGCCTCCATTAGACGATCACTCACTGAGCCATTAATCCAAAGGCTTCCCCAGCCAGCAACACTGCAGACAGAATCAGCTTTGTTGTCGCCCTGTTGTGTTGGTATGGAAATTTTCTTGACGTTCTTGGGGTTTTTTTTTGTTGTTCTCTAGCTGTAATGCAAAAATATTATAATCATTAAAAGATACTGAATCTTATCATTTGCTTGGTCTGATTATTATTTTTTTTTTTCCTAGCTGTAATTTAAAAAATGTTCCTTATTAGCAGAATTAATTACTGACCATATGATTAAAGACAGTTTATATCGTTTTCTCATTTTAAGATTTATTTATTGTATTGTTTGTAAGTGCCTGCATAAGCCTGTTTAACATATTTCTGGAACTGAAACAAGTGCAGATTTTTACCCTCAAAAGCATAATGTCATTCAAATGCGTTTTATTGTTATAGTCTGGATGCTTGTGGTAGGACTTCACTTTGATGCGGACAGACCCCTCGTTCTTTTTTTTTAGGTTATGTGCACCAACCACAGCTGTCAGCATCTCATCTCTGTTGAAAGAAAGTATTAGAAGTATATTGAACATTTTACACAGTTTTATGTATTCTTTTAGAAGGGGCACACTGAACATACTGATTTAATGACAAACCTTGTAAACAATGTACTACTATAATTCCTAAAAACTCGATAATCAGTAAATTTTTGCATTTTAGACTAAAATCTTACTTTGTTTGGCAATGTGCAGCAGTCAAGACAAACTCATCAGAGATGAGGAATCCACCACAGACATGTTTCTTGTTCTTCTGAAGAGAAACCATGTAAGGTCTGGAGTGGGGTTTTGCTTCTGTGCCGTTCACTATACCCACATTCACATGAGCTGAGAGAGAGAGACAGTTAGTCATCTTATTCACCCTAGAAGAAACACCTTACTGAGGCATCAGCAAAAGTCCAGAAACTATGCTGACATCTTGGTTGTGATTAATACATCTTTTAGAGATTAAGAGATTTTAGAGATTAATACATCTTTTAGAGTCTGTCTCACCAGTGAAGGTCAGGTGTGGCAGCAGAGAGGCCAGCAGGAGCAGAGAGATGATGGTCATCATGAAGACAATCAGTGAGCTCTCGCTGACAAAACACTGTATAAACATAGGGTAAAGGTGGGCGGAGACACAGAGTTTGCCCTAAATCAATCTGTCTTTCTTTCTCAGTTTGTGGTACAAGCGATACAATGATGAGTCAATATTGCTCTTGTTAATCGTTGTGGTCTCATTTTCAGGCCACGGATGGTTTGGTCTTAAAGTATAAAGTAGGTTACCATACATTTTGGTACTTGAATACTTTGAAATTCATAACTATAAATATCATTGCATAAGAATGGAAAGCCAACATAACGCAGGTGTTGTGTGTGTTTCCTTTTTCAGAATCATTTACAAATATTGTATACTATGCATCAAGACACTAATGGTTTACAGGCAGCAGACAATTATAGTAACAGTTATAAAAACTTAGGACAGTAGAGAGACCTTGGTGTGATATTATGCAATCCAATGAAATTCATACATTTTTAAACAATTATTTTTACAACAAATATTTTTTTTACGGCCACTGTAGAAGAACATTGATTAGTTTAGACATTTCACTTTAGTTTTCATGCTGATAATTATGATTTTTATTATTAAGAAATTATTTTGCTTTTGTATTATTGTGGTGGAAGTCATTTTGGTTACTTGAATCTTTTCAGTAGCCTACTACTGTTTTATAGGGCTGCAATAATACCACTTATATGTGTTGATACTTGACACGATTCACTTAGTGAACATTTAAATGATCACTTCATTAAATTTCAACAATCATTTAATGTTCCTAGTTATGCAGCAGATCTATTAAAGATATGCTGAAGTCTTCGATAAACCTCAGGTCTTTAATGACTATTGCAGACTTTTGTGTCACGAAAGGAAGTGATACCATCTGCAGTGTTGAGCTGCCCATAATTTGTGGTGTATAAGCAACACAGTGATAAGTAAATGACACTCTTGCTAATCATTGTGGTCTCATTTTCAGGCCACAGATGGTTGTTCTAGACGTATTAAACAGGTCAACGTATATTTTGTTACATGAATATTTTACAATTCATTACCATAAATATCAGAATATTTTAATTTAAAAAAACACCATAACACAGGTGGTATATATATGTATTAGAGCGATCAGTTTAATACGTTAATTAGTTATGAAAAATAACGTGATTAAAATATTTTAACACAGTTAATGCACTGGCTATGCCTGCAGACCTGTACGTCATCTATTTCATATAGTTGACTGTTGACAAATATGGTGCAGGGCAACAACTCCATCAGTGCAGTTATGCACTAAAATTCAAGATATTGGTGCAAAAAAGGCCCTGTTTTGTTATATATATATATAAATATATATGCAACAGTTCAGTAAATAAGAAGTTGATATTTTTCTTAATATTTTGAACACAATATTATTTGTTTTTGCTCAGTTTAGCAGAGAACATCCCTGATAGCACATGAACATCACAGAGACGTCTATTTGACGTCTGCATTTACATCTGTAAGACGTATTTTTAAAAGTGTTTGCTCATCTGCAATATGTCTATTGGACGTTTTCTATCAGATATCAAATAGATGTCTTTTGATGTCTTTAAGATGTGAACAAATGTGAACATGCATTAATTCATCTCACTCACAAAAAACAGATTAAGTATTCCTCAAAATGAATAAAAACAGTGAAATTCAACTCAGAATATATGTTAAATAATACAAATATCCTTTGTGCATTTAATGCATTTAATCCCATTTTATTAACCGATTTCTTTGCTGCCGACCTTCGATGATCCAGATCAACCATACTAATAAGCAAAAATTACTCAAGATAATCTAACATTTGTTTTCCTTTTTTTTTTTTTTTTATTGCTTAAAAGTTCTTCTGCGGTCTACTGTACAGACGTGAATTTACTTTTCTCAAAGCCTGAGGCTTTTGGTGTGAAAAGGCTTTTACATTTGCCAAAAATAGAACTTTTTATATTAAAAACAAACAAGCGAGCCCTGCCCAGATTTAAAAAGTTACGCAAAAGTAAAGTAACTCATTACTTTCCATAAAAATTAACCAAGTAATGTTAGTTAGTTACTTTTTTAGGGAGTAACTCAATATTGTAATGTATTACTTTTAAAAGTAACTTTCCCCAACACTGGCTATCTGGGATATTATTTTTGAAGCCATAGCAGAATTGTGGTGTTTAGTATCTGAATGAATCCGTGTTTTGAATGAATCATGTGAATCATTGATTCAAAGGCCCATTCATAAAGAGAGTCATTTACTTAATTCCTGAATTAATCAGCCGTTTGAACAATCTAATAAATGAATGACTCAAAGACATTTACTGCCACCTGCTGGTTTCTTATTTAGAGTATAATTTCATTTAAAAAAAAATAAAAAAAATAAAAAAAAAAAAATAATAATAATAATAATAATAAAATAAAAATAATAATAATAATAAAAAAAGATATAGTTTACTCAAAAATGTTTAATTCTGTCATCATTATTTACCCTCATGTTGTTTCCAACCTTTCTTTTGTGGAACATAAAAGAAGGGATTTTGAAGACTGTTGGTAATAAAGCTGTTTTGGTTACCAGTGACTTTCATCATATGAACAAAAAATACTAAGATGTTTCTCAAATTATCTTATTTTATGTTCCATAGTTTATGTTAGGCCGTTGCAGCCTAAATGTTTGTGTAATAAATTCTATGTTGAATCAAATAAAATGTTTCTTTCTAAAGCTACAGTTTGTAATGTCTACTTGATACTTTCTCATTTAACACAAAAATAACTTTAAATAATATTTTGTGGGTATTTTCACAGTCAAATTTATTTTGTAATTAATTAGATTAATTAATCGAAACATGTAATTAATTAGATTAAACATTTTAATCGACTGACAGCCTTAATATTTATACAACAGTTATTTCTGGTCCTTAAATCCGATTGGCTAAGAGCCTTTTTTGGGAGTGTGATATTCTAGTGATAACAGAACTCCAATCGTTTCACCGCTTGTATCACTCTGCTTGCAGTATTTCTCACAGCGAGTTTTATGGTGGACACCCAAATCCACTGTCATTTTGTAAATAATATTGTTTTATTGGTCACAGAATGTAGTTTTAAGTGTTTTTAGGCAAAAATGTAGTTGTTTAGTCTTCAAATATGCCGTTTGTTAAAAAAAAAAAAAAAAAAAAAAGGTCTCTTTGAACATTTGCTTCAATGTTTTCGAAGATGTGAGCTCAAGGGCATCAGTGGCTGTTCAGCGCTGGCTCTGATGTCTCTATAGTTGTAATGATGGGAGTGAGACGAGAGGCGAGCGGATCCAAATGCAAGCTTTTATTTATAGGACGAGACAAAGGCATGGTCAAACAGGCAGGGTCAGAACAACAGCAAACGGGCAAATATGGAGCGAGACACAAGAATAGTCCGAGAGGCAGGCGTGGGTCGATCCGGGGCGAACGTAATCCAGGGGGAAAAGCAAGGGGATAATCCGTACAAACGAGCGAGTGGTCCAAAGGCAGGCGGCGAGACAGATGAAACGAGATGGCCAGGCGAGAACGCTAAACAAAGGGAACTCAAGAACTAGGGAACTTGGAAACTAGGGAACTCAACGCAAAACAACAACGAAAACACCACAACAGTAACCACAATACTCCGTGAGTAACGGGGAAAGTCCGGGGCTTATATAGGCCACCTGATTGGCCACAGGTGTTGACGCAATCAGAGCGAGGGGTGACGGGATTCGTAGTCCGGGGTGTAGAGCGACAGCCTGTGTGATGTGACATGGCGAGAGCGACATCTGGTGGTGAGCGGACCGAAGGTCAACGACCAGATTCATGACAATAGTGGTTAAACATGAGATATAATTCATTTCGGGTTAATCTATGAGGTGGTATTCCACCATTAGATTTCGACTAGGACTGTTTTTAAAAGTCAGTAGTAAAAACTTTTCTACTGAAAGAGAATGAAACGCTGTTGTAAACAAGGAAGTTATTTTTACTTTCAACAACTGCTTGCAAGATGCAGCCAAAAAAAAAAAATGCACTGAACAGCACTGTCAACAGAAAGGACAGTAACTTACGACAACGATATCACTTTCCTCAGTGGACATTCAAACTCATTTTTTTATTGTAAATTTGAGATTGAGCTGAAGAATGAATGCTGTATCACATGCAGGTAATCACACTTGTGTCCATTTCTCTCTCATAATACTCTAATACAAATAACACTGCTAATATACTGCTTTTTAAACAGTAATACAATAATGAAGCAATTCAATTTTCCTTCATTACTAGTTCTAAAGTGATGTTTTCGAATAACTAAAAAAGGCTTGGACTCACCTGTCAAACTGAGATTTAAATCTGTGGCGGAAAGTAGTAGTTCTGCACAAAAGAGGTTTTTAAAAACACTACATTGTTGTTTCTTATCTATTTAAACACTCGTACCATCAAACTGTTGTATAAATGCATATAACATATAACCATGTGCCCCCCCAGACATGTTTGAGAACTTGAAAATGCCTTGGTGGAAGAGTGGAGTAACATCTCACAGGAAGAACCGGCAAGTCTGGTGCAGTCAGTGAGGATGAGATGCACTGTAGTAGCCTATTTGAAGCAGCTGGTGCATGGCTCAGTTGTTGAAGTTAAGGGTAATAAAAATATTTACACATTAAGAAATTTGCTGAAAAAAAAAAAAAAAAAAAAAAAAAAAAAAGAAAGAATGAAAAGTGGGAGGATGTATCTTTTTTGCTGAATATACTGAGTATATAATCCATTTAGAAGTCCAATTTAGAAAGACGGGGATGGTCCTCTAGTGGTGAAATGATGGAATTGCAGAGATGCCAACATTGTAGAAACGTATTGATAAAGCACTGGAGCTTGTACACCAATGTATTGTTCTGTTCTTTATCAGTACTTCAAGTAATAACAACGACAAACATTCACTATTCATGGACACATTTCTAGACAATAAAAAAAGCCTTTGGTGAATCCCGCATTGTACTTAGGATACAGCGTCTTCTTGACATGACGTAAACCACATGGAAATTTTACTGTGTTTGTGGGCGGGCAAGTTGTTCACGACGTAGAACGTGGGTGGACATTATGCAAATGTGTTACTTCGTGACGTATGGCCGTAACAGAAAAAAAATTGAATTCCTGACAACTCCTTCAGGCGATTGTGATTTTTTTTTTTTTTTATAGACAAATTTATCATGCACTGTTAGCTTCACAACTTTGTAGATAGTTTATGTTCACATACAGCTACATGACACACTGTATGAAAGGTCATATTTGAAAAGGCATAGGAGCACTTTAATAGATAACGAAATTGAATAAACAATTTATCCTCCACTTATGTAATCACACATGTAATCTCTAAGGCACCATAAAACTCTTTTCACAAGTTCGCCTGCCCATCCAGTCCTGATGGGCAATGGTAAACAAACTTGGCTTACTGTCCTTAATGGAGGCTCGAACCCGAGGCTTGGCTTGAGCGCAGAGTTCGACCCCCCAAAAAGTGCTTACAAAAGACAGCAAGCTGAGCAATCAACTGAGAATAGTTTGTGATAAGGGTAGAGAAAACCTTTACTGATTCTATCCCACTCCCCCCAAGAATGTGCAGAATACACTTCCCTGTTGCCGTGTTGGCGAAATACAAGGCAGGTGAAGGGCTGACAAACGAGATCGCTCCTGCAGAAAAGGGGAGGGAAAGCACAGCTGCAGAAATCTCTGCTTTTGCAAAACTGGAAGAAAATTTATATATGAAGATTAGTCAGGGCGCTGCAAGAGTGCTGCGCAAAGTCACTGCTGCGGGAGTGAGTAATGGATTTTAGCATGACGTCAGCTGCAAGGGAAGTGGGAGAGGTTATTGCTGCAGAGGTGAAAAAGTTTTAGTATATCTGCTCTTAGACCACTGGAAGAAATCACTGCTGTGGCAGTGAGCAATAGAGTTTGGTATGACGTCTGCTGAGGCCGGTGGGAGAATTCACTTCTGCGGCAGTGAGAAATAGGAGTTGGCATGACGTCTGCTGCAAGAAGGTAGGAGACGTCGTTGCCGAGGAGGGGAGTAGGAGAGTTTGGTATCGTATCTTCTCTGAGAATGGTGGAAGAAATCACTACTGCTTGACTTCAGGTCAAATCAAGTGTCCCCCTACATTTTAACAGACTTTAAAACGATAGGAATGCCAGAGACATACTGAAGATTTTCTGGAAGACAGAGCCGATGAGAGGGAAAAGGGGGTCCAAGACATACAGTTGCCTGAAGAAATCTCAAGGTGGATGGCTCACGGTGCTGTTGAAATCATTTTAAGTTTAAGTGCGACTTTGAAAAGCTCAGCTGGCCAGCAATGCGACAATGCCAAGACAGGGTTTCTTTGAGCATGACAAGCTATTTTCACGAATACATGACTCGGCCTGAAGGTCAGAAGCAGGTAATCTTCTGCGCTCAGTCAATTTCTCTTTCCTTCACTGTCTGTTTGGGCTTGTTAAGAATAAATCTATGTAACCTCTGTAGAAATCAACAATTTTACACGTTATCATTAACTTATGTATAGGCGTAGAACAAGAAGGGCATGACCTTACAGAAAAAGGAAAAAAACATGTGAATATAGTGGTTGCTGCAGTTTTTGCAATCCTCTGCGGTTGGTTCGTCGATAACGTGGTATTGCGGTGATTGCAACAGCCCAATGGGAATCCTGCTGTTGCTGAGAAATGGCAAATGAGAATCCAGATGACTGGGTAGAAATTTTTTCGATGAATCAAAAGGAGGAATGTGTATGGGTTATTAATTCATTCATTAATAGCAGGGCACTGCTGACCAAAGTTTAGATTAACTGTATTAGTTCGGCAGAACATAATCTGCATTTGTTGAGACAGTAGATTACGGTGCACTCCATGGAATTGTCCCAATGGAAGGAAATGCTTAGGAGGCCATTCTTTGACCATAGGGTAGTGGACACGAGGAGCTCAGGGAGAAATCTCTGCTGAGGCAGATAAGTAACAAAATGTGATCAATGTAATGTGCTAGAGAAACGGGTGAGACATCAGGTACTGATGATACAGCCGTTTAAAGTATCCTAATTCATAAGCCAAAGTACGTAGCATCACAGCACAAGGCTGACTTTTAGTTAGCCTGAACTGAGCAGACCATCTTCAGAAACATGCAAAAGAAGATGGTTTATACACGACAGAAAACTGTGTTAGCGCTGATTCTACTTGCTGATGAAAGGGATGAAAGCAACTGAGACATTCATAAGCAAATATTCATGCAGTGATTTGGTAAAACTTTTAAATATCTTGCTGTGGGCTTGACACAAAAACATAAGTTCTCAACTTAGTTTTAATAAATCTGCCAGAAAAGGCAGCCATGAGGAATAATCGCTTTGAAATGGAAGCATCTGGTGACCTGCTAAATTAGATTTGCGTAAGTGAAGTAAGTTTGGAGCCATTTGTGTTCACAATGCACGGTTTAAAGAACCATATTGATGGCTGAAACTGAATCGTACTCAGACCGCCTCCAAGAAGGGCTTGGTTTACAAAGTTCTGCAATATTTTTAGTGCTGACATATAGGCCAGATCCAGTGGAACATGTTAGAAAAGGTTAGAAAACACCCAGATGGGCAGAGGTTCTGTAAGATGTGAAATTATTTCCTTATGAATTTAAAGTCCAGGAACTCTGAAAAAAACAGATGCCATGCAACAAAACAATAAAACTAATCTGGAGAAGAGATCTTCAAAGAGGGCAAACAACACCACCCCTATTGCTCATTTACAACCCCCTTCCTCCCTCCCCTCTCCACTTCCTGCATCTCACACTTTTCCCCCAAAATATTCCACTGAAAGTCACTATATGTTGAATTTTCCCTTTCATGTTTGGTATCGTTCTAAAGGTCTCGGTGCGATTGGTAAAATGGTCTCAATTTCATAGCAGTCACTTATATTATGAGAAAGATTAAAAACTTTTGTAGAATTGTGTTTTGCTGCTGAGGGGTGTTTTCTCCCCTTAGGGTCGGGTGAGAATCTCCAGCCAGGTGTGACCCTGGGTCGTGAGATCTCCTGACAAACCAAAAGGTCTTTTATGTTTTTACAACTGATTGGAAGATTTGTTTGTTTTGGTCTGGGTATATAAGCGAAGGGACAAAACACTACGGGGGGGATTCTGTATTCAGAAGAACCCCCACACTGTGTGTGAGAGTCTCTGGAGCTTTGCCTCCAAAGCTCTCACATGCTGTTGTGTGTCTCTCTGCGGTCAGGTATGCATCTCCCACTCTTAGATTTATCTTTGAGTAATTGATGTTATGTATTTATTTGAATTGGAACTGAATTTAATTCTGAATTGGATTCTCATTGTTAAACTATGTAATTGGCATGATACATTTTTACCTGACAAATAAAACAGTATATTTGATTCATTTTAGACTCTTCTGAAATCATTATTTCCAGTAGATTGTGAGGAGGCTGGTGCTACCGCAAATTACGACCAGAATAGAGCAAACTGCAGGCTCAGGATTGAATGGAGCAGTTGGCACATCATCTGAGACCTCCTGATTTCTGTCTATCACTGATGTTAGCAAGTTGTGCGGTAAGAGACTAAAGTAAACTACACTTTTTGTGAAGACAAGCAGTAGGCGGCTGTCAAGAAGGGTATTAGTCACCTACATACCTCTGACTCAGCATCAGACTGGCGTTTTTGTGATCGTGAGATCGGCGTAATCGGCCGGCGCCAGACTCTGAGCGGCACCGGGTCCCCAATGAACGAATAATTGAAAGTATAGCGAGTCCGAAATGATCAGATATCTAAATTAATACTTAATTGATATTTGTGATCAGCCTAAATTAAACACTTAAATTCTAACGATCATATGAAATTGGAGTCAGATTAAACATGGAGCTAGATTAAAAATGAAACTAAATCCTGATAAATTTCACAGCGCTTCTGCAAAGTTCACTTAAAGACCGAACATGCATTAACCTTCAACCAGACAACTGGACTCCGCGTTTGGGCCAGTGGATGGATCCTTACAGTTCCACAGCAGCAGTATGGGTTGGGGCTGCTATGTGAGAGGCTGTAAAGATCTTGCGGAGGCAGCCTCACGCTAGAACACCTGTGGAAGAATGGTTGTAGAAAGAAAGGAAATAGATATGCAAAGCAGCAGCCAGAGCGATTCTTTTCACGGAGGCAGCCTCACGCTAGGCCACTTCTGGAAGAAAGGTTCTGGGAAGAGAAGGGAGATGTATACCAAGAAGAAGCCGGAGCGGTTCCTTAATACGGAGCCAGCCTCACGCTAGGGCACCTGTGAAAAAAAGATTGTAAAAAGAAAGGAAATAGGTATCCAAAGCAGCAGCCAGAGCGGTTCTTTTGCGGAGACAGCCTCACGCTAAGGCACTTCTGGAAGAAAGGTTCTAGGAAGAAAAGAGAGAGATGTACCAAGAAGCAGCCAGAGCGGTTCCTTGTTGCGGAGGCAGTCTAACGCTAGGGGCCACCTCGTAGACATCTGAGGAGGAAGAAAATGGAGACGAGCGAAAATGAGTGTTGGATTGGATCGTTTGTTCAGATTGACCACGTGTCTATCATTACCGTACGCTGTAGAATAGGAGCGCACGACACTGAGCTATTACACGCTTACGATTTGTTAATTATGCAATAAAAGTATACATTTAGGAATACCGCTTAAGAATGAGATCGTTATAAAGGCAAAAAGCAACTGCTCGGAGCAGTGACTGTGCCGGAAAGAGCGACGGATAAGGTAAACAGAGCTGAATTTCTGATTGTTTTCATGGGAAATTAATGCTTGATGCTGCGAGCATGCGTGAAACATTCAAACTGTATGCGTTCCTTTTTTTAAGAGCGGTAGATTTTACAGATGAAGGCCGTTTAGCTGTAATTTGGATAACCTTAGGAACTGTAGCGGCTGTAGTGCGCAGATGCCTAACTTACGATACCCGGGCGGGAGAAGCGCGTTTGACGGAGGCGGCTGGGCAAATCTGCTGGACATCGTTGACGAGCTCCATTGTTGGAAGCTTAAAATGGAGCCGGATTAAGCGTGACTTTGCAGAGCATTGTTAGTTGGAGCAGTGCGGAAGTTCGTCGAGCTGGGAGGCTGTTCACGGGACAGGGCGGGGTCGTATGCCAGAAGAACTGAGGCTGGGACGGTGCAGTGAGAGCTGCTTATATAGGCTCGTAATGATGATTGACAGGACTGAATGATTAGGCTCCTCCCGAACCTACGTTTGGAACTTCATTTAAATCTCACATAGGAATCCAGGGAATTTCACATGAGAACAAAATATTTCCCAAAACAAAAAAGAAAAAGAAAAAACTGTTTGGTTTTAAAGTGACTTCTGTGTGCGATGTGCTTCACACATTGCTACACTATAGACTATGGACATTTTTGCCTGAGAAATTTAGTTGATGTGACCGACCCCTTACCAGCCATAGCTGTTTTCACATGAAGTGACCCAATTAAAAATGTGAATTGATTTCTTACATTAGCATTATGTAACAAAATATCAAACCAAGTGCCTTTTTAAAATAGACAGTAGACCACAAACACGCTTTACACAAAGTAATTAAAAAAAAAAGAAACGTGCTAAATTTTCAGTTGTACTGTTAAAGATTTACTGTCCAAAAGTAAGACATGGACAGCTACGAGAATACTTTTTGTACCCAAAGAAAGCAAAAATAACAACTTTATTCAACAATTGTGGAGAGTATCCCCTGAACGCAAACTGCATATGCTTTTTTTTTGAAAATCAAATAAATGTAGAAAACATAGAAACGTCTATGTGGCGCAGCTAACAAAACTGCATAGCATTTGCATTCAGGGGATACGCTCCAAAAGGAGACGAACTGTTGAATAAAGTCGTTATTTTTGTTTTCTTTGCGTACAAAAAGTATTCTCGTAGTTTCGTAAACTTACGGTTGAAGCCTGATGTCACATGAATACCGATCTCATTGTTTCAGACGTTAATCGTGTTAATTATATGGAAGAGTCAGATAGCTGTCAGAATGCATCAAAAATATCTTATTATGTGTTCCGAAGACGAACAAAGCTGTTAGGAACGACTTGGGGGTAAGTGATTAATGACAAAATTTTCATTTTGAGGCGGAGTAACCCTTTAAGTTGAGACATTTTACTTTTCTCTGCATCATTGTGGCAGAAGTAATTTAGGTTACTCGAATCCTTTTTTAGTAAACTACTACTATTTTAAGGCTGCAATGATAAGGACCACTTACACATACTGGGCCTCATTCATGAAACACGAGCAGAACGATTTTTTGTGTAAATCGTTCGTAAAGCCATTCTGACGTAAATCTTCGAATTCATTAAAAATGTGTTCCTATTTTCAAAATGTTAGTTGGTACGAAAGAAATATATATATATTTCTGTATACACCTGCTCCCTATATTTTTATATTAAGTAAAATTATTTAAAATGAGATATACGTTGCCGCCGTGGATAGCCTATTCCAAATAATAGCAACTAAAGCGTCACAGCTGGATTTCAAGCACCAACAGCTGGTCGTTTTAAGAAGAGCGCATGACATTTTTTCAACTGGCTAAAAACTCGGACGTTTACGAAGCGTTTGTGAGAGTTTTCGGGAAGGTCTGTTTTACGCGCAAATTACTCAGAATTTGCTCATATATTTACGCAAGTTTCATGAATGAGACCCATTGATGCTACATAGATTAATGCACTGAACGTTTAAACAAATACTTCATCCTTTTTTATTGAGAAAAAAAAAAAAAATGGAGGCAATGGACCTTTTTTATCACAAAATGAACACCGGAGAATTGCTGCATTTTCTAGTTTTATTATCTTTTTCTGTCACAGAAAAGCATAGGCTCACAATTCTGCTGCGTTCAAGCCATATCCGTAATTTCTAGTTGACAACATGTGAGGTTCTATTTGGAGCTGTTCACGACGTCAGACTCGGAATTATGCTTTTCTGTGGCAACACTATCAACGCCTAAACAGAGCCTACGTTGGTCAGGTGGTACGTGGGTCATAAGTCGTAGCTCTCAGAAGACTCCCAGTTCACAAATTGTAATTACTTGTTCTACGAGGACGTTTTTTTTTGTTTTGTTTTTTTTTTTTTGGCGTCAAATAAAAAAGAGAAACATTGATGGCTTTTTATATCTTAATTACATGTGAGAATTTATTCTGAGATACAACTTATAAAATCCAAAACATATAAAATATATCAAAAATTCCCTTGGATATGTTTTACTGAAGTCCAGCTCGTATAAAAAGTGACAAAAACGATTTCTGATTATTCCCCCCAATCCATTTCACTTACGTGGTTGTGACAATGAGAAAACTTCAAATGAGGTGAAAGGTGAAATCTTAGTATACACATTAGGATACACAGGCGAATTGCAGCGATACAAGAGATAAAATTATACGACACCAACTGCAGTGTCTCCACAAACCAAAGGACCCCCAGAATCCTCTATAAGCGCTATAAAACCTAGAACCTGCACTGTAAAAAACAATTTGTTGAGTCAACTTAAAATAATTTGTTACCTGGCTGCCTTAAATTTTAAGTTCAGTCAACTCAAATAAGTTTAGTCAACTTGAAATGTTAACGTCTGTATAGTCCATTTAGAAAATGAAATCATTTGGGATGAAATGTATCACTTGACACTTTGTAAATTGAATGAAAGACCAACAGCCTGTTCCTCACTCCTCTTAAATGTTGCTTCCCAATTGTTTTTAATGAGGTCACATTTATCATTGAATTTTCGTGGCCAAAATATATAATACATGTATATTATATAAAATATAATTATTTTAGTAGGAATCTACAAGATAAAGAATTTTACGCAGTTGTACAAGATTGCCATACAGAAAACTTGTTAACCAAATGCTGTGTAAGCTGTGCTTTATTCATCGCTAGACTAGAAACGGATCTTTTGGATTGCAAAATTTACAGGCAAATTGCTGCATTTTTCTAAGTTCTTTTTTTGTTGTTGTTTTTTAAGCTTTTCTGTCACTGAAATGCATAGGACCACAATCACATAGGGGGTTTGGGAATGGGGAGAGGAGATCTGAGTTTAAAAAAATTGTGCAAAAGTTAGTTAGCTACATCTCTACTGCAGTACTTATTATACCTTAATTACCTTTGGCAATTTATTCTGAAATACAACTCATTACATCCAAAACATATCAAATACATCAAAAATTCTTTTGGATCCATTTTACTGAAATCCAGGTCATATAAAAAGTGACAAGAAGTGGCAAGCCCCAATCCGTTTTGGAGGCTTCACTCCAAAATCAAGTAAACAAGATATTACCTTTTTCCCTCATGTAAAATTGTAATTACATGTGGTTGTGACCAGGAGCGTAGCCAGAAAATAGACTCTGGGTGTGCCTCAGAAAAACTGGGTGTGCCACATTTATTGTCAAATTGATGTGCACAAAAAATCTGACGCGTATTACTAACATTATAGATAGTTACATATTAAAATGACCAGAGATGCGGTTGTAGCCTATTTTTCTTGCGCGGCGCGCGTCCCTACGACTCCCCTCTCACTGACAGAATTTCATGTGAACCGACAATCAAAACAAAAAATTAATGCCGCAATAGATACTTAACTTCTCATTTATTTTTCACTTTAAATTGACGACACACGCTCCGCGAATTTTAAGTCGTAAGTTTACATAGGTGCAATTTGCACAATCTTTATTATAGCCGAGAATAAATAAATAAATAAGTAAAAAAAATAAATAAATGAGAGAGAGAGAGAGAGAGAGAGAGAGAGAGAGAGAGAGAGAGAGAGAGAGAGAGAGTAGAAAAAATAGCATGTTTCATTTATACTGGCCAGAATAAGCTTTTTCACACAAATTAAGCTATTTAAAAGTTCACATACGTTTATGTTTAAACGATAAAATATGTTGTATTAAGAACTGTGGAAAGAAAGAAAGAAAGAAAGAATAAAGAGAGAGAGAGAATTCGCCATTCCCGGTCCTGTTTCAGGCATCCCCACAGCTGCTTCTTTTAGATGAATATACAATGTGTGTGGGCATATCAATTTGATTTTTAGCCTATCGCACTTACTGCATGGCATGGAGGCGCCCGCGCCATCCCTTGCAATTTTTTCTTCCCTGCGGAAAGAACTTTTTCTGATTTATGTACTCTCACGATAACATCAAAAGGTTGAGGTTTTGTAAAGCAGAGAGGTTGTGCTTTCTGCCGTCTCCGTGAATTGGAGCGCGTCACAGCAATGAATCACCTACTTGCCTCACAAAGAAATCCATAGAACGCTTATGTTGAACGAATCAATAAATAAATAAATAAATAAATAAACCTCTGATTATGCAGTCGGAATAAAAAGGTACATTACTCTATTAAATACGTTCATGTGGAGATGGCGAGTGCAGCGTCGGCATTCGGCAGCTTCATCTTTTCAGCCGACACTGACTGAGGAGAAAACACTAGTTTATTAACAAATAATTAAAATGTTTTCTTTCCCCCCAACACATTCATAATAATTACTTTTGCCGGTGAAAGCTTTATGCGCGCGCTTGAGCGCAGAAAAGGCTATACGCCTATATATATTAAAGGATGGTTAGTATGTTCTTATATTAATCAATTTAATATAAACGTGTGAGTAGTTGTCTAGAAAAATCTTTAGTCGAGGGCAGGGCTACTTGGCACTTTTTGTTTTTAAAGTAAAATGCTGTGACATTTCGAAAAGCTCGCCTACTAATCACGTCACGTTACATTGCAATGCAGGAGTTATGCTGGCGTAATGAGTCAAATGTTTTTGTTTTATTTCATTTTTACGTATGTGGGTGCTTTCTAGCCCCTCTTTAGCTCAGCCCATGTTTATACGATTATATATATAATATATACATATATATATATATATATATATATATATATATATATATATATATATATATATATATATATATATATATATATATATATATATTTCTGCATCTATTTTTAGGTGTACCAGCTGCCACTGTGGGTGGCACCGGCACATCCTGGCACACCGGTGGCTACGCCCCTGGTTGACAAAGAGAACACTTCAAATGCTTGTCATGTGATACTTTTATTGAAATTCGTGAATTCACTTAACATTTTTGATTTTTTTGCTGATCCACTCCAGATAAGGTGAAATCTTAGTATACACATTAGATTTCTCAGGTGAATTGCAGAGAAGCTTATTTTCAAAAGATTAAACATTTGAACAAATTCTTCATCCTTTCTCATTGCAAAAATTACTTAAAATTTGCAATTATGGAGCGGATCCAGGGAAGATATGCTGAAATCTTTGTATAAACTTCAGGCCGTTCCTGACTATTGCAGGCTTTTCGGGCACCAAAGGAAGTGACACTGACTGCAGTGTCTCCACAAACCAAAGGACCCCCAGAATCCCCCTGTTAAGAAACACAAATCAACACATTACTTAAAACCACATTTCAGCTTAAACTCAGTAAACAAGTCTGTGAATTATCCTTTGTACATACATTGCAGGATCCACCAGAGCCATATGTACACATCATCTTTGAGACTGAGTACTTATTTTCCCATCTTGTTTTACATTTTGTGTTATCTATTATATACACCTTTGTCTCCATTAGATGATCACTTGCTGAGCCATTGGTCCGCAGTGTTCCCCAGCCAGTGACACTGCAGACAGAATCAGCTTTGATGTCTCTCTCCTGTTTTGGTTGCAAGGGATTGCAAGGGATCTGGTGAAAATTATAATAAATAATTGCTTTTCAAGCATGTGATGCCCCTGTAATTTGTGGAAAATTGTGGAAAAACATGGACAATCTCAAGGCTACAAGTCCATCTCCAGTGATCTTAATGTTCCTGTGTCCACTGTGGGCAATATCATCAAGAGGTTTACAGCCCATGGCATTGTAGCTAACCTCCCTGGACGTGGACAGAAGAGAAATTAATGAAAAATTACAACGAAGGACTTATGTGACAAAACCACAATCCTTCTGGGAGAATGTACTGTGGACAGATGAGACAAAAGTAGAGCTTTTTGGTAAAGGTTTAGCAGATTTCAGTTTCTGCCCGTAGGTTGGTATAAGATGAACCAAACAGTGATCAGAGAGTCCCAAAGCTGCCCAATATATTGTTACATGTCTCTGGTGGGACATGTAACATTAGACGATCATTCACTGAGCCATTAATCCGCAGGCTTCCCCAGCCAGCGACACTGCAGACAGAATCAGCTTTGATGTCGCCCTCTTGTGTTTGTATTTTAATAATCTTGACTTTATTGTTTTCTTTGACTTTTTTCTGTAGCTGTAATGCAATAAAATTATCAGCATGAAAAGATACTGAATCATATTTTGTACTTTACCATATATTTTTTGCATCTTGCATTATCTATGATCTTTATACTCTGTTAAAAAATGCTTAAAAAAGTGTGTTCGTGTTGCCCTTAAATAAAAAATCTCGAGTCTCGAGTTTTTTACCCTCAAAAGCATAATGTCATTCAGACCGTTAGGCCTATAACCTGGATGCTTGTGGTAGGACTTTGCTCAGATTTTTGAGTCATAAGTCAGCTTATTTAGGAGAAATCAATTAATATAATATGCTGTTATATAATCTGTCTCACCAGTGGTCAGCTGTGGCATCAGAGAGGCCAGCAGGACCAGAGAGATGATGGTCATCATGAAGACAATCATTGAGCTCTTACTGAGAAACACAATATAAATATAAGAATAGGTGGAGACATTGAGCTGCCCGTAAGTCTTTTTTTCCCAGCTTGTGGTGTTAGTAACACTGAGAGTAAGATATTTTTTGTGTTACTACTTGTCATCTGCATCAACTGTTATATGAAACCACAAGCTTTAAGATATGCATGTGTGTATGTAGCTTTAGGGAAATGGATTTTTGTATTAATTAATTTAATTTGGAAAATAATTTTGTTGTGATCAACATTATGCTGTTGACTAAGCTCAACATGAACCTGAACCCTGAATCTGAAATATTACTTTATTATACTTCTCATAGAGAAGAAAGAACTCTATTGGGACATACTATGCAAAATTCCCTTTTACATGGTGTTTGAAAATAAATGTGTGATGGCAGAGTATGTACACAACCACCCTATAATTATAAAAATCAACCCACCCCTTTTTGTAATTTCCATAAATCATAAGCAGTGTTTTAGAAAAAGCCATTGGCAGAGTCTGTACAATGTGATGTCAAATTGTTGGCTACCAGATTCAGCCTTCCAGGGCAATGTTTTATCTTGAAGGTGTAGGTATAGCTTTCTAGCCATACATAATTTGGACATTGCGATCCTTTATTGAATGGATCCAGGTCAATGCATGATGGTGCATCTCCAAACTCTCATCCCAGGAGGTAATACCGGAGGGCATCCAGTCTCTTCCTGCTCAGGAACACTCCTGGTTTTTTCTCTCGTGCAATCCCCTTGGCTAGTACCGCTCCATTTCCTTCTCTGAAGCATCGACTTGCACCAAGAACCATTGTTGGGGCTTTATAGGACTGGGCCGGAGCACATCCTCTTTTTTAGGATGTTGAACACCTCCTCAGGGTTTCCCTTTTTTGGTCAACAAGTCTGTCAATGGTGTTGGAACATTAGCAAAGTAAGGGATGAATCTATGATACCAGCCCACTAGGCATAGGAAGGATCTCACCTCCTTTTTCATACTAGGTCAGGGACTGCACTGAATCACTTCCACTTTGCACACCTGGGCTCGCAGTTCACCATTGCTCAGATGGTATACCAGGTAACTAGTCTCATGCCTAGCCCACTCACACTTTGCAACATTCCAGGACAGGCCCACTGCTTGGATCTTTTTCAGAGTATGTCATAGGTTTTCCAGGTGATCTGCCCAGGCGTTGCTGTAGATCACTACATCGTCCAAGTATGCCGCAGACCACTCTTCACAGCCCTGAAAAACTCCATCACTGTCCCTGTAAGGTAGTAGGTGCCCAGTGCAGCCTAAAGGGCAGAATCATAAACTGAAACAGTCCTAATGGTGATCTGAATGCAGTGTAGGGTTTGGAGTTCAGATCAAGGGGCACCTGCCAGTACCCCTTCATAGGTCCAAAGTGGTGATGTACTGGGCCTGTCCTATCCGCTTCCGCAGATTGTCGGTTCTCAGCATAGGGTAGGCATTGCAGAAGACGAGGAAAAGAAGGTCGCTTTCGTGAGGAACTATAAGGCGGACGTTGTGGTGTATCAGTTTTGTCTGCCTACCCCTCTGAAAGAACAGCAATGGAAATGGTCCAGGAGGTCCTGCATCTTAGCCCTTTGGGATTTATTAATATGGTCCAATTTTAGGGTGTCTCTGGGCTCTCACCCAGAAACCGGTCAAGGCTTGAGGTACTTCCCTATGTGCAAACAGGACAAAGGTCAGGTGTGGCAGCAGAGAGGCCAGTAGGAGCAGAGAGATGATGGTTATCATGAAGGCAATCAGCGAGCTAGTAAAACACAGTTTGTTTGTTCTTTCTTTCTTTCCTCATCTTCTAGTGTCAGTAACACTGATAGTAAGAAGATATCATGTGTGTCAGTTCTAGTCATCTGCATCATCTGATATATGAAACCACAATATACAAGTTATAAGATATGCATGTGTGCATGTAACTCTGTCTGTATTTTCGGAATGTGGAAATGGCTATATTATTGAAACAGTATTTTAACATTTACAAATTGACCCCATTTACAACTATTTACTTAGATGTTCTAGTGCCTATATTGTTCTTTAAAGAGGTTTGACCAGGGTGAGTGGAGTCAATAATGATTTTACCTGCTTTCTTCCTCACTCTGGATGAGTATAGGTCCTTTGGGAGGGGCTCCAGAAATCTTCTCAGCAGTCTCGACTGTTCACTGTAATCTTCTGATGTCTGATTTGGTAGCTCAACCAGACCAGTAATTGAAGTGCAGAGGACAGACTCGGTGACAGCCGAGTAGAACTGTGTGAGCAGCTCCTGTGGTGGGTTGAACTTCCTCAGCTGGTGAAGGAAATACAACCTCTGCTAGGCCTTTCTCACAATGGAGTCAATGTGGTTCAGGTGCCCAGGAACCTGAATGACTCCACTGCTGCCACTGTGCTGTTCATGATGGGGAATGTGGGCCACAATCATCTCCACTGTTTTGAGCATGTTAAGCTCCAGGTTGATGTGGGTGAACGTGATTTTACCAAGTACAACATTTCAATCAGCCAATCAGAAGTGAGGGATAACTTTTCAGGAAATGTCAGTTTTAGGCTTACAATCACAGTTTGATGCTTTTACACCCTTGTTAATCAGTTGTCATTTCCCTCTGATTTTAGGAATAAAGAATGGTTATGGTTAGGTTTAGGGGTAGGGATAGGGTTAAGTCTATATTTTTGGACAGTAATGTTGATCCAGGATCAACAAAAGACGTTGATCCAGGAACATGTCTTACTTGGCAAAATCACGGTGACAGGTTGATGTGACTGCACCAGACAGTCAGCGACTCATGGCTGTTCACGTCACATTTAAAAAAATGCTAGTTTCAGCAATAGATAGATGGATTTCCACAACTGAAAATCGCAAGTAAATTAATTTAAAAATGGGTATCCCTGTACAGTCATGACCGGCTATGACCAGCCGTTCCTCCATCTTTGCTAAGCTTTCAGTGATGTTACGGAAAAGTGAAGATGATTGACTGCAAGATTCTGAAAAGTTGAGATGTTTTAATTTTTTTATTTAAAAAAAATACTTACATTGTAAATCTGCGGTGTATTGGTGTACAAGCTGCAGTGCTTTATCAATGCGTTTCTGCGTTGGGTTGACGCATATACTATGGCTGTTTGGGTGTAGTTGTTTACCACCTAGTTGTGGGCTAGAGTAACGGTGATGGGCGTTCCGTGTTTGAAATTCACTGCACGCAGTAACGTTAAACCAATCACAAAAGACTGGGTCATCGGACCAATCACCGCAGATTAGTGTCACGCAAAGGAGTGGTTTGGACAAATGATTCATTTTAACGAACCGTTTGGGAGTCGTTGAGCAAATAAGGTAAAAATAAATGCATATTATAAGACAATAAAAGTGTTTTTTGGCCTTGCATGCATGTCAACTTGTTGTTGGGGACTCCCAAAACCAAAATATGAACGTTTTATAATCCATAATAGGGGCACTTTAACATCTTCTCCATCTTTTGGTAATGATATCCATTTAATGTAGTTGTTTAGTTTGAGTTTTTTCTGTAGCTGTAATTCAAAAACACAACCATAATTAATAAAGAGATTTAATCATTTTCTAGTCTTAACTGCAGTTGATTATTCTGCAGTTTTTGAGGTTAGTACAGAAGCCCTAAAAGGGCTGGTTTGTATACATTAGATATTTGAATAGAAATTAACACGTGTTAGTCAGATTTATGCCACTATTTCCTGATCAGATATTATTTTGAACAACTAAATTTAAAACAGGTTGTTACCCTCAAAAGCATGATGTCATTCCGAAATGAACATATGGTTGTATAGTATGGATGTGGGATTTAAGACTTCACTCCGACGCGGTGTGAAATCTTACTTTTCCTTAAGTCATGAGCACCAACCACAACCGTCAGAATCTGTGGATATCTGTTGAAAGAGAAATTTGCATTTATGTAATCCAATATATTGTACTGTGGCAATGCAGTTGCATACGTGTGGTTTAGACTAAACAGAACTCTTACCCGTTCCAGCAATGTGCAGCAGTCAAGACAAACACTTTAGAGATGAGGAATCCACCGCAAATATGTGTCTTATTCAATTGAATAGAAACCATGTAAGGTCTGGAGTGGGGTTTTGCTTCTGTGCCGTTCACTATACCCACCTTCACATGAGCTGTGAGAGAGATAGAACTATTAGTCATCTTATTCAGCACATACCAATTAATATAATATGCTGTTATATAATCAGTCTCACCAGTGAAGGTCAGGTGTGGCAGCAGAGAGGCCAGCAGGAGCAGAGAGATGATGGTCATGATGAAGACGGTCAGTGAGCTTTTGCTGATAAAACACTGTATAAATATAAGGATGGGTGGAGACCCTGAGCTGCCTGTAAGCATTTTTCCCAGCTTGTGCTGTCAGAAACACTGATAGTAAGAAGATATAATTTGTGTTACTTCTTGATATCTGCATGCATGTGTGTAAGTAGCTCTGGATGTCAGAAAATGAAAATGGCTTTTTGTATTTATTTGTCTAATGGCTATATTGAAACAGTGAGCAACTTGAACCCAAACCCTGAACCCTGAACCCAAAATATTCCTTAAAGTATAGAGGTCATATGTCTATATGATTTTTGCAATGTTTTAATGATCTGTGAAGTTCTACAGAATGTAACTAAATACACTATTATTATTATTATTATTTTTTTTTTTTTTTATTTAGTAGGACTACATTTTATGTATGTGACAATTATCTCTTAATTGATTATGGTTTGTGTCGCAAAAGCAGAACAGTTTTGCAATGCTCAAGATACATGTCGTAGAATATTATAGTAAAACTGCTGGAACCACAGATGAGCTGATGACCACAAATGGCCTTAGGGGTCAGATTCATGAAAACCTTAAAGGGGTCGTCGGATGCTAAGTTCACTTTTTCATGTTGTTTGAACATTAATGTGTGTTGGCAGTGTTTGTACAAATCTACCCTATAATGATAAAAATCCATTCAGTGGTTTTTAATTAATCTGTAAAAATAATATTCCCTTTTTCAAATGGAGCCGTTCTCAGATGCCTGTCATTGTGGCGTCACACCGACAGAGGCCGCTCCCACAATAGTTGATTGACATGAGCGTCTTACTTCAGACCAGCTGTCACAGTCCGCCCTCTTTGTTTCAATGGCGGAGCAGGGATGTAAGTTAGACAAGAATATCTCCGATTAAGCGATTGAGGTGTTGTGTTGCTGGATGTAATAATGAACATAGTGATGGTCATTTACTCCCGACATCTGAGCCACTAAAGATGCAGTGGATTACATTTGTTTGTGAAGGGAATGCGCCTCCCGATCTACATATATCCATCTATGTTCATGCTAATCATTCGTGATCCAGCTTCATTTACAGCAGAAGTGAGTATAAGGGTTTTTTTTATGATTCTTTACGATCCTCTTTCTTAATCATGTGCTAGTTAGCAAGTTTAGCGGCTAAACGCTGCTAAAGTAAACAGGCTCGTCAATCTACAGAGAGAAGAGAGGGGCGGGGCGAGCAGAGCTCATTTGCATTTAAAGCAGCCTCGACCAGAATGAGATGATTTTTGCAGAGCTGATTTTGACATGGTAAAAATGGTGTTTTTTTACACTACCATTGAGAGTTTTTAACAAAAGTATATTATAGACTTTTCATTAAGACCCTAAAGAATCATATCAACTTGTGGAGTTAATCAACAATAACTAGTGCTATCAAATAAGCTTCACCTTTACTGAATATCAGATATTTAGATTAATTTTCATAATAGTAAAAAGTAAAAAGAAACCAGAGCAAAACCAGAGCAATTTCACAATGTTTGAGTTAGGTTTTGAAAAAAAACTTTGCAGAAATGCTTGTAAAACCACATTTGAGCTGATGACCTCAACTGTCCTCTGTTAGGGGTGTAGATTCAGAAGCAAAGATACTGAAGGTGCAAAGTTTGAGGTCTTGCCAGAAGTTTCCACAATATAAGTTGTAAACGGTTTGCAGCTTAATGCCACCAATACATGTTTCTCATCAGGGCTGCCAAAACTTCAGTATTTCAAGAAATCACAGAATTTGATCACAGATTTAGAACAACAACTTCTCATGTAGTTGGCCTTCATCTGGACAACCTCTTGTCGCAGGGTTTTTTACCTTAGAGTGGCCGGCCATCTTGCAATCTCAGTAAAAAATTGGAAAAATGCTGCCAGTTAAATAGAATTTTATAATTCATATAATTAGGGAAATTAACACCAGATGACAGATTAATACCAATAAATTGGAGGTATTTGTAAGTGTTCTCTAATTTTGATCAGAGTTCTTTGCAGAGTGCACTTTCAGCACTATCTGCTCCGTCTTGGCCCTCTGGATCCTCTGCTTCACCCTGGCTCATCGGCTCTTCGTTTCCACCCTGGACTCTTTTCCCACCTGTTCTGCCTCTGTCGGTCGTCCCTTGGAGTTGTCAGTCATTCTGCCACCATGGGCTGTCCCTCTGTCGGCTCCACTGTAGGCCGCTATCCTAGCTGTGGTCTGGGTCCAGATTAAACCATTGATTTTAAAATTGCCTCTATTTATTAACCAGGTTGAAATTCATTTTGATATTGGCATACATCACTCAACTCACCACCAGAGGTCACCATACTAAGCACCATACGGACCTCTAAATTTAAAAGGTCCAACTTAGAAAGCTATGGATGGTGACCTCTGGTGGTGAGTTGAGAGAACTGCAGAGATGACAAACTTGTTCTAAATAATCTTAACTTAATCTACTTTGGTAGAAAATGAAATCATTTGACATGACACTTCCCAGATAGCACAAACATCTGACAGACGTCCGTAAGATATCAGTTTTACATACATTCTAAATAGCACGTAAAAATATACACAAAAATCTTAAAGACATCTAATAGACGTCTATTTGACATCTGACAGGAAACGACCTATAGACATTTTGCAGATGAGCAAACACTCCGTGATGTGCATGTGCTATCAGGGTTATCTCTTGACACTTCCTAAACAACACAAACCACATGATAAAGAATTTCACGTGATGGTGAAAGTTTGCCACACAAAAACTGTAAAACTGTTTTTAAATACAGTGACCAAAAAGAAACACTTATTTGCAATATGTCTCTAAGACGTTTCTAAGATGTTAAATAAATGTTTAGAAAATGTCTTTAAGATGTTTAGGATTTAGAATGTATGTAAAACAGCTTTTTATAAGATGTTTTTATACAGCAGATGTTTCCCACATCAAGCACTCTTTAGCAGACATCGACATACATAGGGTCGGTTTACCTCTTGTGACATAAAAAAATACAATTTTTGCTCCGTCCATAATATACTGTTCTATTACCACCCCAAAACAGCAAACAAAATTTGGTACCACTTTTTTACTTAGTTACTTAACCAAAAAATAAGTGCAATGTACTTATTGTGTTAAAAGCATAAAAGCATTAACACCAGATATGAGATAGATATAAGTAATTTTGGCTACTTGGATCCTTTTCAGTAGCTTTCTACTACTTAATAGGGCTGCAATCATTTAATATGAGTCATCTGAACTACTGTTACCCTCAAAAGCATAATGTGTGTGGCTACTGTAGCAGGCTGATCCAGAGGGCCGGTGTCCAGGCAGGTGTGTTGAGGCAAGTTGGAGCTAAACTCTGCAGGACATCGGACCTCCAGGACCAAGTTTGGTGACCCCTGGATTAAAACAAACTTTGATGCTATTCCTTTGTTAATGCGGTTCATTTAAATGTGCACCAAACAAGCTGACCAAGACCGCTAAGAAGATGGATCTTGTTTTACTTCCAGACGAACTCTGGTGCGTCTTGAATGAAATATGAATGAAACACAGACCAAATACTTCTTAAATGTCCAGCAGATGGCATTAAGTGTATTCGACTTAAAGCGGCACTAAGCAACCAATCAGTGAATGGGTACTTTGATGCCATACACCGATTGGTTTGCGCAGCACCCCTTTTTGTTTGGGGTGTTCGGTGAGCTTCGTCACAAAATATACATCATTCAACCCAACCAATTAGTTTGTGAACATATCACTGTGCCTTTAGGTTCGGTATCTTTTGGTTCGCCGTCAAAAATGCCAGTGTGAATGCTGAGCAGATCAGGAACAAATGTACAGTTTTCTTTTTTCAGTCTGGACCACACAAACCAAATGTAAACGCACCCTTAGCTGGAAGAACCGTCAATTTGTGGTGTAATTGGCAATGATGAGTAAATATTGTTCTTGGCCACAGATGGTTTGGTTTAGAACGGGGTTCCCAAACTCAGTCCTGGAGGGCCCATGTCCTGCAGAGTTTAGCTCCAACCCCAATTAGACACACCTGAACTAGCTAATTAAGCTCTTACTAGGCATACTAGAAACTTCCTGGCAGGTTGTGTTGAGGCAAGTTGGAGCTAAACTCTGCGGGACACCAAATTCCTGACATCCTACAAATCAAGCCTCTTGGGTGGCTTGGACAATCGGCTAGCCCTAGTTTATGCGTGTCCTTCCGATGAGAGTTTGACCGGGTTGGGTAAAGCCTGTGGCAGGGCTTCACAAGAGTTGAGTCAGCAGATGAAGGGGCCACTGCAACACTCCATTCCAGCACAGAACTCAGGTTTGTTACTGCCCAATGCTTGTGAAGAGGTTGATTTTGTCACTCTTAGGTGCACTCTGTTGCATCTATATGAGGATCCACCCACATTCACAAGATAAGAGTATGGTGCCACTTTCTGAAGACAGGTGCCCACCCTCCAGAGTGCAGGTCCTCTCTTCTGTGCTCAGCTCTGGCAAATTAAGAGCTGACCTATCATAACAAGATTTCGCCAACTGCTTCCAGTGGCGAAGCTGCTTCACAAACCCAGTCAATATACATATACATATACAATATACATATACAACTCATGCTTTCCATTTGACTTACAATGTCTTGGTGAGGAAGTGATTAGATCTATCTGTGATCACCCTGGCTGACCATGTTGAGCAAACTGAGCCTTGCAGTGCTTAATGACTGTTTCTGCAGATAAATAAGGAAGCTTTAAATCATGATAATTCTTCTCTTGCTGGTCTGAGTCACCAAATCCAACAACAAAAATATCATCTGCAATGGGCTCAATTCCCTTTAGACTTGATAACAATTCATGCTGTTTCCATGTAAACACCTCAGGTGCCACTGACACACCGAATGGAAGCTTTAGCCACTGTTTACTACCTCAAGTTGTTCAAACCTACATGAATTTCTTTCTTTTTCTGAAGATGTTGAACATAAAAAAGATATTTTAAATAAAATGGAACTGTAGTAATAAGGACCACTTACACATATTGATGCTTGACACACAATTTGTTTACTGAACATTTAAATAAATATTTCAGCCTTTCTCATCGCAAAAATTACTCAACATTTGCAATTATGCACTGGATCCATGGAAGATATGCTGAAATCTTTGTATAAATTTCAGGCCGTTTACAGCTATTGCAGGCTTTTGGGTTACCAAAGGAAGTGACGCCGACTGCAGTGTCTCCACAAACCAAAGTACCTCCTGAATCCCCCTGTGAAGAAACACAGATCAACACATGACTGAGGTGATACTTCACGGTACTGATGGTTTCAAATTGATATTGTTTTTACATACATTACAGCTTCCCCCATGGTCATAGATGCACATCATCTGTGAGGCTGAGTAGTTTTCTTTCCATTTATTTTTGCATTTTGTGTTATTCATGATCTTCACATCTGCTTCCATGAGACGTGTGCTCTTTTTCCCCTGGCTCAGCAGCCAGCGATACTGCAGACAGAATCAGGTTTGATGTCTGCCTTTTGTGTGGGTATGGAAATTATCTTGACAATCTTGTTTTGTTCAACTTTTTTCTGTAGCTGTAATACAATACCATTATCATTGTTAAAAGACAGGGTGACTAATCATTTAATGAGAGTATTTGAACTAATGTTACCCTCAAAAGGATAATGTCATTCTGGAAAGTGCGATGGTTAAAGTCTGGATGCTCGTAGTATGACTTCACTCTGATGCGGTCAGAACCCCTCCTTTTTTTTAAGTCATGCATGCCAACCACAGCTGTTAGTTTCTCATTTCTGTGTAGGAAAGTCATATTAGTGTAATAAACAAAAATTTGTTTATAATGATAATAATGATTTTAACTTTTAATTGCAGTTGAGAATAAATTTAAGTCTTGCTTCATCATGCAATGTGCAGCAGTCATGACAAATCTATCAGAAATGAGGAATCCATCACAGACATGTTTACAGCCTTTCTGAAGAGAAACCATGTAAGGTCTGGAGTGGGGTTTTGCTTCTGTGCTATTCACTATACCCACATCCACGTGAGCTGAGCGAGAGATAGGGTTATAAGTCATCTTCTTCTGTTCATACCAATTAATTATTCTTAACAAATCAGGATAATGTGCTTTAATATAATCAGTCTCACCAGTGGAAGTCAGGTGTGGCAGCAGAGAGGCCAGCAGGAGCAGAGAGATGATGGTCATGTACAAAGTAGACAGTGAGCTATCGCTGACAAAACTCTGTAGGAATAAAAGAGTAGTAGAGACACTGAGCTGCCTGTAGTGTCAATAACACTGATGTTGGGTGTTTATGGGTGTTTATCTGTTATATGAAACCACAATATACAAGATGCATGTAGCTCTTGCTCTATTTTCTATATCTCAGTGTCAGAATACGGAAATGACTATACTATCAAGAAAGTATTTTTACATTTACAATTTGGCCCCATTCATGTGCCACAATCTCATCCATATCACTATAAAATATATATTTATATATATAGCTTTCTGTGTAGTATGCGAGTGGGTCGGATATGTTTTGTGATCTATGATGACTCACGCATATGATCTGCTCAGTACCATCATCTCTTTGTGCTGGACTTGAGTGTGTGTGCGTGCTGCGGCGGTTTGTGTGACACAAAGCGAAACCAGACTTCATTCGCCCCAACAGAAAGTATATTTACATATTTACATCTGAATCTTTCTCTATTCCATATATAGTGCCTTTCAATGTACAGAAAATACAATTTTGTAAACAAGTGACCGATTTCAGCTGCAATTTTGATTCAGATGTCCGCAGAATATGTCTGTGAAGTTTCAGCTCAAAATTGCCCACAACTCATTATTATATCATTTTGAAAATGGCTGTTTTGAGTGGAAGCAGAAACACACGGTCTTTTTGCATGTCTCTTTAAATGCAAATGAGCAGCTGCTTCCGGCCAATGATGAGTAAATATTGTTCTTGGCTACAGATAATTTGGTATTAGATAGATAGTCTTAATCCGGTTGGTAAACATTTTGGTACTTTAATAATTTACAATTCATTACCATAATTATTGCCATATGTGAATGGAAAAGCATAACACACTTGTATATATATGTGAGTTGAGGGCATTGCAGAGATGACAAACTTGCTCGAAATAATCTTCATTTACTCTACTTTGATACACAGAGAAATCATTTGGGATGAAATGCATCTCTTGACAATTTGTAAACCGAATGAAAGACCTCAGAGGTGAAAGAGCCACCAACCTGTTCCTCTTTCCCCTTAAATGTAGCTTCTGAATGGTTTTTTAATGAATTCAAATTTATTACTGAATTTTTGTGGGCAAAATCATGTTATTTGAGTAGGAATCCACACGATATAAAGTTTTACACAATGGTGAAAGTTTGCCATACACAAGCTACCAAATAAAGCAACTTGGTTTGTAAGTAACTGTTGTAAGCTGTGCTTTATTCATCAATAGACTAGCAATGGACCTTTTTGATGGCAAAATTAACACAGAAGAATTGCTGCATTTTTCTAGTTTTCTTAACTTTTCTGTCACGGAAAAGAGCAGGCTCAGTCACACAGTAGGATTGGGAATGGGAAGGCGATTTGAGTTTAAAAATTGTGTAAATGTTAACTACATCTTTATTTTTTTTTTTTTGCATCAAATAAAAGACAGAAACAATAATGACTTTTTTATACCTTAATAACCTTTGGCAATTTATTCTGAGATACAACTCATAAAATTTTTCAGTTTTTTTCTGTGAACGCAGTAGACCGTAGACTAAGCACACGTGACGCGCCATTCACGCCCGCGCCCGCCGTCATCACCTCACCTCACCTCACCTAATGTTTGCGGCTGACTGCAAATAATCATAATAAGCAGTCCAGCGCAGAGAAAAGAAAAAGTAAAAAAGAAGAACAAAAACAAACAAAAAGCAAACAAATATAAAAACAAAAACAAAGATGAACCCCGACTATCACTTACATGTACGTTCATAATCCTGTGAAACTTTTTTGGCTGTTGACATTAATTACATGTTTTAACGTCAGTAATAATTTTATCACCACCAACGCTTCTGCCTTACTATTCTAGTTTCCATGGCTTAAAATGCATTAGGCTATATAAAAACAATGAGGCAATAATGTATGGTTAAAGGAACCGTATGTAAGACATTTATTTCAGTTAATCATAAAATGGCCCTGACATGTCACTAGACATTAAGAAATCATGTTCATTTCAAATACTTATATCACTGACAACAGTGGTCCGGCCGTGATATTGTCATTTAAAAGTGAAAGTTGCAGCCCTCAACTGATGTTGATGTTGTCATGTTGTGTTTTGGTCTGAGGCGCCTCCAGCTATCTACCAATCACGAAGTCAGTAGAGTTTCGTCATCGGGGTTGCCAGCTCTGCTCTAGTTACAGCTGCAGCTACGAACGTGTCGGATAAAACATGTATAAAGTTACGAAACCTAAAAGACCTCGTTATGAATCCGAAGCTTCCGTACACAGTGGATTTTCCACAGTCGCCCGTGCTAAATGCGTTCATAAAAAGCTTTATATCGCACCACTAGCACGGTATGAAAACAATCTATGTTCCGACTGAAATGTGGTATTACAGTACATCTTTACGAAATATTTGGCTAATCGACTTTAGTAAATTTTTGCGACACATAATTACTTAGCAAAACATCTCTCGTGAAGCATAAACATAAGTAACAGGGGGGGGGGGGGGGAGGGGATACGCCGTTCTACAGTATTTTGAAAGTGATTGCAGTACCAGTTTTGGCCACAATCCTACATACGGTTCCTTTAATTAATAATAATCATATGGTTTCACTAAATAACACTGTTAAAATAGAGAATGTGGGCTAATACGAAATAAACAATTTACATTATATATTATTACAAATGCCTGCAAAAGGCGCCAAAGGTCTAATTATTGTTGTTGATACACTAAGAGGATCATCAAATCCATTTTTAATTGACCAAACATTTAATTCAAATATCCAGTTAATCTTGCAATAGAAATGCTACAACCTCTGTAATTTCTTCAACATAAACACGTGGACATCACAACCCCGGGCAAAATGAACCATGGTTTTACCGTAGTAAAACTGCTTAATTTTATTTTGTGTAATTTCTGAATGTTTGAAACGATAAAATCAAACTCTATTAATAAAATCATAGCCATAGGTAACTGTCTAGAGCTACAACTGTAATTTATACATAAGACAATTTAATTACAATTTATTTAGTTTTATATTTTATTAAAGTTCTATTCTGACCTTATATAGTAGGAGTATTTTTTTTTTTTCCTTCCATAATATTTGAGGGAGGGGGCACAACAGTACAATTCTGCTTAGGTGACATAAAAAGTGACAAAAAATGATTTTTGACATTATTCCCCCACCCAAATCCATTTTGGAGACTTCACTCTAAAATCAAGTAGACAATTACCTGTTTTCCTCGTGTAAAATTGTAATTATATGTGGTTGTGACAATGATAACACTTAAAATGGTTGATGCTTGTCATATGATACTTTTATTGAAATATATTCATGCATTTACTTATCATTTTTGATTATTTTGCTGATCCACTTCAGATAAGCTGAAATCTTAGTATACACATTAGGTTTCTCAGGTGAATTGCAGCGAAACCTAGATCCAAAAGATGTGACACCAACTGCAGTGTCTCCACAAACCAAAGGACCCCCAGAATCCGCCTGTTAAGAAACACAAACCAACACATTATTTAAAGTCACATATCAGTTTAAACTCAGTGAAACAATTGATAAATTTACAGAGTTTGTGAATTATCTTTTGTACATACGTTGCAGGATCCACCAAAGCCATATGTACACATCATATCTGAGACTGAGTAGTTCTTTCTCCAACTTGTTTTACATTCTGTGTTATCCATTATATACACCTTCGTCTCCATTAGACGATCACTCACTGAGCCAATAGTCCACAGTCTTCCCCAGCCAGCGACACTGCAGACAGAATCAGCTTTGATGTCGCCCTGTTGTGTTGGTATGGAAATTATCTTGACGTTTTTGATGTTTTTTACATTTTCCTCTAGCTGTAATGCAATAAAATCATAATTATTAAAAGATACTGCATCACATTATTTGCTTGGTCTGATTTTTTTTCTAGCTGTAATAAAAAAAAAAAAAAAAAAAAAAAAAATCCTTATTAGCAGAATTAATCATCAACCATATGAATAAAGACAGTTGATATAACTTTCTCATTTTAATAGGTTTATTTATTGTATCGTTTTAAAGTGCCTCCTTAAGCCTGTTTAACATATTATTTCTGGAACTGAAACAAGTGCAGATTTTTACCCTCAAAAGCATAATGTCATTCAAATCCGTTTTACTGTTATAGTCTGGATGCTTGTGGTAGGACTTCACTCTGATGCGGACAGACCCCTCGTTCTCATTTTTTAGGTTATGTGCACCAACCACAGCTGTCAGTATCTCACCTCTGTTGAAAGAAACTATTAGAAGTATAATGAACATTTTACACAGTTTTATGTATTCTTTTAGAAGGGGCACACTGAACATACTGATTTAATGACAAACCTTGTAAACAATATACTACTATAATTTCTAAAAACTTGATAATCAGTCAAGTTTTGCATTTTAGACTAATATCTTACTCTATTAGGCAATGTGCAGCAGTCAAGACAAAGTCATCAGAAATGAGGAATCCACCACAGACATGTTTCTCGTTCTCCTGAAGAGAAACCATGTAAGGTCTGGAGTGGGGTTTTGCTTCTGTGCCGTTCACTATACCCACCTTCACATGTGCTGAGAGAGAGATACAGTTAGTCATCTTATTCCCCCTACAAGAAACTCCTCAGGCATAATCAAAAATGCAGAAAACATGCTTACATTTTGGTTGTGATTAATACATCTTTTAGTGATAAATTAATATGCAGTTTAGTAAATCAGTCTCACCAGTGAAGGTCAGGTGTGGCAGCAGAGAGGCCAGCAGGAGCAGAGAGATGATGGTCATCATAAAGACAATCAGTGAGCTCTCACTGACAAAACACTGTATAAATAGAGTTTAAAGGTGGGCGTAGACACAGAGTTTCCCCTAAATCTATCTATCTATCTATCTATCTATCTATCTATCTATCTATCTATCTATCTATCTTTCTTTCTTTCTTTCTCAGTTTGTGATGAGTCAATATTGCTCTTGTTAAACCTTGTTTTTTCAGGCCATGGATGGTTTGATGTAAAAGTATTAGGTAGGTCACCATACATTTTGGTGCTTGAATATTTTACAATTCATAACCATCATTAAATAAGAAATTCATACATTTTTACATGTCCAAATATTTAGGGCCACTGTAGAAGAACATTGATTAGTTTAGACATTTCGCTTTAGTTTTCATGCTTGATAATCATGATTTTTATTATCAAGAATTTATTTGGCTTTTGTATTATTGTGGCAGAAGTCATTTTGGTTACTTGAATATTTTCAGTAGCCTACTACTAGTTTATAGGGCTGCAATAGAAAGGACCACTTATGCATATTGATACTTGACACGGTTCGTTTATTGAACATTTAAATTATCACTTTATTAAATTTCAACAATCATTTAATGTTTGTAGTTGTGCAGCAGATCCATTAAAGATATGCTGAAGTCTTCGATAAACCTCAGGTCTTTAATGACTATTGCAGACTTTTGTGTCATGAAAGGAAGTGATACCATCTGCAGTGTTGAGCTGCCCATAATTTGTGGTCTATAAGCAACACAGTTATAAGTAAATATCGTTCTTGCTAATCTTTGTGGTCTCATTTTCAGGCCACAGGTTGTTCTAGAGGAATTACACAGGTCAACGTACATTTTGGTACTTAAACATTTTACAATTCATTATATATAGGGCTGTCAGTTTAATATTTTAACTTAATTAGTTATGAAAAATAACAAGATTAAAAAAATTTAACGCAATTAATGCAATGGCCCCGCCCCCAGACCTGTACGTCATCTTATATTTCATATAGTTGACTGTTGACAAATATGATGCAGGGCAACAACTCCACAAATGTAGTTATGCCCTAAAATTCAAGATAACGGTGCACAAAAGCCCCTTTTTTGTCTCATATATATATATATATATATATATATATATATATATACATAATATCCTATCACATGATATCACACTGGCAGCAAGAGCTGTACGACACGAATGCTGATTGTGACTTGATCTATCACAAGCTTAAATGTGATTTTATACAACAGTTCCGTAAATAAGAAGTTGATATTTTGTTATACTTAAACACATTATTTATTATTTGTTTTTGCTTAATTTAGCAGAGAACATTCCTGATAGCACACGAACATCACAGAGATGTCTATTTGACGTCTGCATTTACATCTGTAAGACGTATGTTTTAGAGTGTTTGCTCATCTGCAATACGTCTATTGGACGTTTCCTATCAGATGTCAAATAGACGTCTACAGAGCATGGGAATCTACATCGCTGCGCATTGCATGAGATATAATTCATTTTGGGTAAATCTAACAGGCAGTCTTTGGTCTCCTTAATCTATTATTTGTTCCAGAGCAAATAGTTTTGGCTGAGGGCAAAATCTCATCACTTTAAATTTTTGTAACTTCAATGCTGTATATCAGAGCACTGCCTGTACTTTTGACCAAAATCCCTAGCAACTTTTAGGATGGCTGTTGTTGTTGTTTGTTAAATATTATTATTCGATAAATAATATTTTATGTAAATAATAGTCATATTTAATAATAATATGTAGTATTGAGAAACAATGTGTTCGTGATGGTAATTTTAGTTATTATTCCACCATTAGATGATGACAAGGACTGTTTTTATGGGTCAGCAGTAAAGACTTTTTCTCCAGACATGTTTGAGAACTTGAAAATGCCTTGGTGGAAGAGTGGAGTAACATCTCACAGCAAGAACTAGCAAGTCTAGTGCAGTTCATGAGGATGAGATGCACTGTTGTAGCCTATTTGAAGCAGCTGGTGCTGGTGGAGCAGTTTGTTCAGGGACTCATTATTCAATTATTCAATGTTCATCAAATGTCTGTCAAACTTCAGTTCATGGCTCAGCTGTTGAAACTAATGGTAATACAAATATTTACACATTAAGAAATTTAAGAGGACATTTAAGAAATGTAAGACGACATATCTTTTTTTTGCTGAGTATACTGAGTATGTAATTCATTTAGAAGTCCAATTTAGAAAGCTGGGGATAGTGACCTCTAGTGGTAAGTTGACGGAGATGCCAACCCTGTTCCAGATAATATTTAGCTATTCTGCTTTAATAGATAATGAAATTAAATAAGCAATTTCTAATTGTTTTTTTTTTTATTTTATTTTATTTTTTTTTATCAAAAATATCTTAATTTGTGTTCCGAAGATGAACAAAGCTTTTACAGGTTTTGGAATGACATGGGGTAAGTGATTGACAATTTTCATTTTGGGATGGAGTAACCCTTTAAGTTGAGAAATTTTACTTTTCTCTATATCATTATCAGGAATTTACTCTGCTTTTGTACTATTGTGGCAGAAGTCATTTTGGTTACTTGAATCCTTTCATAATGAACCACTACTATTTTATAAGGCTGCAATGATAAGGGCCACTTACACATATTGATGCTGCATAGATTCTTTTATTGAACGTTTAAACAAATACTTCTTCCTTTTTCATTGAAAAAATAAAAAATAAATGGAGTGGATCCATGGAAGATATGCTAAAATCTTCATTTAAACGTCATATGATTCACAACTATTGCAGTCTTTTCCACCAGCAAAGGAAGTGACACCGACTCCAATCCTTCTCTAATGAAGGATTGCTTTTTAAGGGTGGGTTCTGTCATGCATGGCTTTGCAGAGAAGATTTTAATCAATCTTGATAGTCAACTCAGCCTTTCTATTTGACATACAATGTCTTGGTGAGGAAGTAATTTGATCTATTTGCGATCACCCTATCTGGCTGACCACGTCGAGCAAACTGAGCCTTGCAGTGCAGTTTCTGCAGATAAATAAGGAAGCGGTTCAATCTCCCAAATTCAATCTGAGAAGTGGTCCACGATTAGAAGATAGTTCACTTTTGCTGATGACTGAACAAGTCCATGCTGACAATCTGCCATGGCCTGCTGGGGATGTCATGAGATAGCATGGTTTCCTTCTGCTGATTGTGGGCTGCAAATTCATTGCAAGTTAAACAGTTACTCAAACAGTCTTCTGCTTGAATACCAGGCCAAAGGAATTCTTGGCTACTCTTTCTGCAAATGACATATGGCATGCCACTGGTAAACTACTTCCTTGCCAGTTAGCAGCTACCCTACTTAACATGTCAGTGATGACCATTTTAGGCCCCATCTTGTAGACAATCTTGAGGTTGTAGTGCTGAAGTGTCATGAGCATGCCTTGAAGCTGCTTGGGTGCACTTGGGTGCAAGTGTTTTTTAAAGACAGAAATCAAGGGTTTGTGCTCAGTCTCTGCTGGTACCAACTCTCAGCTGTAATGCTGAAATCTTTGGCCAGCGAAGACAATACTGAAATACTCTTTCTCGATTTGAGTTTGAGTTGGAATTTTTCTCGAGGGGGTCAGAGCTCTTGAAGCAAAGGCAACAGTATAAGACAATATATAAGACAACACCCAAGACCATTTTGGTTAGAGTCACTTTGTACTGCGACAGGCTTAGTAACATCATGACAGGCACAACACAGGCATCGATGTGGCCAAGGACAGCCAATGCCAAGAGTGTCTTTGTCAAGCAAGTGTGCACAAACACTCGACAAGTGGGACATGATTTCGGCTAAATAATTAGCAAACCTGATGAGACACTGTACACCTTTAGCACCTTTAGGTACAATGTCCATGATAGCCCTCACTTTTTCTGGTCAGTGGATAAAAGGATATGACCATGGAGCAATTTTTAAAAGCTACTGTAAGTTGTGGCTTAACCTCTCTGCAATGCTCCAGCGCCCTGCTGCCCTGAAGCTTTAAATCATGATCATTCTTCTCTTGCTGGTCTGAGTCACCAAATCCAACAACAAAAATATCATCTGCAATGGGCTCAATTCCCTTTAGACTTGATAACAGTTCATGCTGTTTCCATTTAAACACCTCAGGTGCCACTGATACACCGAATGGTAGCTTTAGCCACTGTTTACTACCTCAAGTTGTTCAAACCTACACAAATTTCTTTCTTTTTCTGAAGATGTTGAACATAAAAAAGATATTTTGAATAAAATGGAACTGTAGTAATAAGGACCACTTACACATATTGATGCTTGACACACAGTTTGTTTATTGAACATTTAAACAAATACTTAATCCTTTCTCATCGCAAAACTTACTTAACATTTGCAATTATGCACTGGATCCCTGAAAGATATTCTGAAATCTTTGTATAAACTTCAGGCCATTTACGGCTATTGCAGGCTTTTGGGTCACCAAAGGAAGTGACACTGACTGCAGTGTCTCCACAAACCAAAGTACCTCCTCAATCCCCCTGTGAAGAAACACAGATCAACACATGACTGAGGTGATACTTCAGAGTACTGATGGTCTCAAATTGATATTGTTTTTACATACACTACAGCTTCCTCCATGGCCATAGACACACATCATCTGTGAGGCTGAATAGTTTTCTTTCCATTTATTTTTTTGCATTTTGTGTTAATGATCTTCACATCTGCTTCCATGAGACTTGTGCTCTATTTCCCCTGGCTCAGTCTTCCCCAGCCAGCGACACTGCAGACAGAATCAGGTTTGATGTCTCCCTCTTGTGTTGGTATGGAAATTATCTTGACATTCTTGTTTTGTTTAACTTTTTTTCTGTAGCTGTAATACAATAACAATATCATTGTTAACAGACAGGCTGACTAATCATTTAATGAGAGTATTTGAACTATTGTTACCCTCAAAAGCAAAATGTCATTCTGGAAAGTGCGATGGTTAAAGTCTGGATGCTCGTGATACGACTTCACTCTGATGCGGTCAGAACCCCTCCTTCTTTTTTTAAGTCATGCATGCCAACCACAGCTGTTAGTTTCTCATTTCTGTGTAAGAAAGTCATATTGGTGTAATAAATCAAAAAATCTAAACTATGATACAATGATTTTAACTTTTCATTGCAGTTGAGACTAAATTGAAGTCTTGCTTCATCATGCAATGTGGAGCAGTCATGACAAATCTATCAGAAATGAGGAATCCATCACAGACATGTTTACAGCTCGCCTGAAGAGAAACCATGTAAGGTCTGGAGTGGGGTTTTGCTTCTGTGCTGTTCACTATACCCACATCCACATGAGCTGATCGAGAGATAGGTTTATAAGTCATCTTCTTCTGTTCATACCAATTAATTATTCTTAACAAATCAGGATAGTGTGCTTTAATATAATAAGTCTCACCAGTGGAAGTCAGGTGTGGCAGCAGAGAGGCCAGCAGGAGCAGAGAGATGATGGTCATGTACAAAGTAGACAGTGAGCTATCGCTGACAAAACTCTGTATAAATAAAAGAGTAGACATTGAGTTGCCTGTAAGTCTTTTTTCCTCACCTTGTAGTGTCAGTAACACTGATGTTGGGTGTTTCATCTGTTATATGAAACCACAATATACAAGATGCATGTAGCTCTAGCTCTATTTTCTGTATCTCAGTGTTAGAATACGGAAATGTCTATACTATTGAGCAAGTATTTTAACATTTACAAATTGGTCCATTCATATGCCACAATCTCAACCATATCACTATAAAATATAGCTTTCTGTGTAGTATTCAAATGGGTCCGGTGCATTTTGTGATCTATGATGACTCGTGCATATAATCTGCTCCGTACCATTGTCTCTTTGAGCCGAACCTGAGTGTGTGTGCGTGCTGTGGTGGTTTGTGTGACACAAAGCGAAACCAAACTTCATTCGCCCCAACAAAAAGCCTATTCACACCGTCTGAATCGTTCTCTATCCCCTACATAGTGCACTACGTGCCATTCAACGTACAGAATATAAAAATGTTTCAAACAACTGACCAATTTCAGATGCAGTTTCGGGTTCTATTTATAGTGTAGGGAGTGAGACACTTCTGATTCTAGAGAGCATTTAATTGGACAGAAAGTTTGTTGAGATGATGAACAGTGCAGGGTGATGTCATCAAAATCATTGATTCATACTGGTGGAGGTTAGAGATTAAGTTTTGAATGCTTAAATCTTCTAAATGCGAATTTTGTCATTGTTTTGGAGCACACTAGCTTATAGATAATCTTAAAAGGCATCTACTATGCCCCTTTTTACAAGATGTAATGTAAGTCTCTGGTGTCCCCAGAATGTGTGAAGTTTCAGCTCAAAATCCCCCACAGATCACTGTTACTGTAGATCATTTCGAAAATGGCTGTTTTGAGTGGAAGCAGAAACGCTGTTTTCGTTCATGTCTCTTTAAATGCAAATGAGCTGCTGCTCCCTACCAATGCTGAGTAAATATTGTTCTTGGTCACAAATAGTTTGGTATTAGATAGATAGTCTTAATCAGGGGTGCGTTTCCCAAAAGCATCGTAGCCAAATATGGTCACAAGTTCCATCGTTACCAACATAGTTAAACGATTTGGCGTTTCCCAAAACCATAGTTCAAAGGAACATTCCCAAACAGTGTCACAAACTTATGGTTTTTGGAACTACAGCTCTATAGCTCCTTGTCAGGAAAACATATGGGCTCAATAAATTTTGGTCTTGGGGACAATAAGCAAGCTAACATGCAGTACAATCTATATCTTCTATTCTGTCTAAATATAAATGCATTTTACTCTATGTATTTTTGTGCGTCTTCTATAAGCGCCGTTTTTGAATAGTGTATGTGCATAAATGCCTCGGGAACCTCGGAGTATAAGGTAAAAGTCAAGTCAAGTCACCTTTATTTATATAATGACAGTGACACATTAGTAATATTCAGAAGAGGACCTATGACATTTTGAAGCAAGTTTTTTAGTAGCTTAGATGGAGTAGAGTCTAGCATACAAGTTGTTGGTTTAGATGATTTAACAAGTTTACACAATTCTTCCTCTCCTATAGTAGAGAATGAGTGTAATTGTTCACCAGGAGATCTATAGCGCACTATCTGATGCGATACTGTAATTGACGGCTGCATGGTGACAATTTTGTCTCTAATAGTATCAATCTTGGAAGTAAAGTAGTTCATAAAGTCATTAGAGCTATGCTGAGGGGCACAGTCAATGCCTGTTGGTTCTTTATTTTCCATTAACTTAGCCACTGTATTGAATAAATATCTAGAGTTATGTTTGTTTTCTTCTAAAAGAGTCAAAGTAAACAGATCTTGCAGTTTTTAACGCTTTTCTATAGGATAGGGTACATTCACACCAGGCGGTACGAAAAACCTCTAGTTTTGTTTTCATCCAGTTACGCGCCATTTTCCGGGCTGCTCTGTGTAGGGCGTGAGTATGCTCGCTATACCATGGGGTCAGGCTGTTTTCCTTAATCTTCCTTAGGCGCAGAGGAGCGACCGTATCTAGAGTGCTAGAAAAGAGAGAGTCAATAGTTTCTGTTAAATTCTGTTAAAGTTTTTCTGAGCTATTGGGCACGCTGAGGAATTCAGATAAGTCAGGAAGATTACTTAAAAAGCAGTCTTTTGTAGTAGAAGTGATGGTTCTACCATACTTGTAATAAGGAGTTGAATTGACAGTTTTCATTATTTGGAGTATACACGAGACTTGATAATGATCTGAGATATCATCGCTTTGCTGCAGAATTTCAACGACATTATTCATCAATTCCATGTGACAGTATTTAGTCTAGAGTATGATTTCGACAATGAGTAGGTCCTGACACTTGTTGTCTAACCCTAATAGAGTTCAGAATGTCTATAAATGCTGCTCCCAGTACATCGTTTTCATTATTAACATGGTTGTTAAAGTCACCCACTATTAAGACCTTATCTGTAGCCAACACTAACTCAGATAGAAAATCAGCAAATTCTTTAAGAAAGTCTGTATGGTGCCCTGGTGGCCTGTATACAGTAGCAAGTACAAACATCACGGGGATTAATCATTAACACTTGTTTCTCTGGATAATTTTATATGAATCACCGCTGCTTCAAAGGAGTTATACTAGAAGCCCGTTCTCTGAGAAACCCTGAAAATATTGCTATAAATTGTAGAAACACCTCCCCAATGTCAGACCGTTGTGTGCCATTTGGACTGTTTGTGGTTGTCTTCCCCGTGTGTACCCATATTTGGTCTTCCTGTTCCGTTTCTTGTTAGTTACGTTATTGTTCAACTTTCACCTGTCTTGGTTTCTATTGGTTTGTCTGTGTATATAAGGTTGGTTGCTCCCCTTGGTGTTTGTCGGTGATTACATTGTCATTCAGTTCATGTTCGTCGCTGTATCTGGTTCCCTGCTGTTTTCCCTGCGTTTGTTTCATGTACATTTTGGATTATATTAATAAACTGCACATATTGGATTTCCGCTCTCCTCCTGCTCATTCCCGCGCACACGACGACGTACACCGTGACAGAATCACCGACCGCTAACAAGATGTTCCGGGCTGAGGAGAGGATCATGAGTCTTCGGCAGGCGGGGAGGTCGTTGGAACAGTATGTGGAGGAATTTTTGAGCTATTACCATCTGGTGAGTTGGAACGATGCAATGATTAATACGTGTTTCTTAATGGGGCTAAAGGATAAATCTTTGGTCTGTTCGATCTCTTATGAGGAACGCTGCAAACCGGTTGCAGAGTTTATCAACCATATCCTTGCTCTTTGTAATTCCAATTTCTGTGTCGATGTGGAAGATTCCGATCTTCCCCCCATTGAGAAACACGTGGCCGCTCCAGCTCACCACCAGCCAGCTTCCTCCACATGCGGTTCCAGCGGGCTCGCTCCCTCCTGTCCTCCCTCGTTCACCCCCGTTCTCCACAGTTCCTCTCTCATCCTCAGCCCGGAGACCATGGCCAGCTCCCGGCCGCCGCCGCCCGCGGCCAGTACTCAGACTCCAGCCGCGCTCGCGGCCAGCACTCGGACTCCAGCCGCGCTTGCGGCCAGCACTTGGACGCCGCCCATGGCCAGCACTCGGACTCCAGTCGCGGTCGATCCTTCGAGGTCCCGGCCGATCATGATGGCCAGCGTGCTGGACCCACCACTAATGTCTGTGCGGGCAGTCAATATCCGAGTGGCAGCTGAGCTTCCTCAGTCAAGTCGAGTTGCAGCTGCGCTTCTTGAGTCAAGTCAAACTGCATCTCCTGAATCCAGTCAAGTTGCAGTTGCGTTTCAAGAGTCAATTCTAGTTGAAGCTGCGTCTCCTGAGTCCAGTCAAGTTGCAGCTGCATCTTCTGAAGCAAGTCAAGTTGCAGCTGTGTTTCCCGAGTCAAGTTAGGTTGCAGCTGCGTTTCCTGAATCAAGTCAAGCTGCAGCCGCGTCTCCTGAGTCCAGTCAAGTTGCAGCTGTGTCTACTGAGTCTAGTCAAGTGACAGCTGCGTTTCCTGAGGCAAGTCAAGTTGCAGCTGCAGCTACTGAATCAAGGCCAGTGGCTGCTGCGTTTCCGGAGTCAAGTCAAGCTACGGCCGCTGCTTCTGCGTCAAGTCAAGTAGCAGCTACGTCTTCAAATTCAAGTCAAGTGACAGCTGTGCCTCCGGAGTCAAGTCAAGTTGCGGCTGCGTTGCTGGAGTCAAGTCACGTTGCAGCTGCGTTCACAGAGCCCGAGCTGCCTCCAGCGCGCACACCTGAGCCCGAGCTGCCTCCAGTGCGCCCTCCAGAGGCAGAGCTCTCGTCAAGTCTCAAGTTCGCTCCAGAGATCTCGTCCGTCGGAGAAGCCGCGCCTATGCCTCCTGAGGTGTCAGCTTCGGCTGTAGAGCCTCCTAGGGAGGCGGCGTTAATTTCTGAACTCTCTGCTTCTCCCATTTCTCTGTCCACCTCCTCTATCCCTGCTCTCTCCAGGTCCCCGTCCTTGGCGCGGTCGTCCGCACAGCCCTGGAGGGCTCCAGCGCGCCCTCCAGAGCCGGAGCTCTGTCCAGCTCGCCCTCCAGAGTCGGCTCCTCCTCCAGCGCGCCCTCCTGCGCGCCCTCCAGAGTTGGATCCTCTTCCAGCTCGCCCTCCTGCACGCCCTCCAGAGTCTGCGCTTCCTTCAGCGCGCCCTCCTGCGTGCCCTCCAGAGTCTGCGCCTCATCCAGCTCGCCCTCCTGAGCCGGCGCCTCATCCAGCACTTGCCAGGGCTGGCAGAACCCTAAATTCCCCCAAGAAAATTTTGTGAATGTGAATGGCACGGCCACCTGGACTGTTTACCTGGCCATGGCTTCCCGAACCCCCGGACCCGCCATGGTCACAAGGACTGTATGCTCGGCCATGGTTCCAAGAACCCCCTAAACCGCTATGGCTCCTAGAGCTCCCAGATCCGCCCTGGAGGCGTAACACCTATCCCTCCAGTGTCTGCCCTGCACAAGCCTCTAGGGCGCCCACCCTCCTACCCCAGTGTATGTGTCACGGCGCGAGTCGCGCCTTATAAGGGAGGGGGGTAATGTCAGACCGTTGTGTGCCATTTGGACTGTTTGTGGTTGTCTTCCCCGTGTGTACCCATATTTGGTCTTCCTGTTCCGTTTCTTGTTAGTTACGTCATTGTTCAACTTTCACCTGTCTTGGTTTCTATTGGTTTGTCTGTGTATATAAGGTTGGTTGTTCCCCTTGGTGTTTGTCGGTGATTACATTGTCATTCAGTTCATGTTCGTCGCTGTTTCTGGTTCCCTGCTGTTTTCCCTGCGTTTGTTTCATGTACATTTTGGATTATATTAATAAACTGCACATATTGGATTTCCGCTCTCCTCCTGCTCATTCCCGCACACACGACGACGTACACCGTGACACCCCTTTACCTTTTAGACGTGGCTCATGTTTATAACAGTAATCTTGAGAGGTAGACTCGTTTAAGATAATGTAATCATCTGGTTTAAGCCAGGTTTCTGTCAAACAGAGCACATCTAGGTTATTATCAGTGATCATATCATTTACAAAAGCGCTTTTGTTGAAAGGGACCTGATATTCAATAAGCCAAATTTTATCATTTGCTTCTCTGTATTATATAAATTTTTTATTTGTTGAACATCAATTAGATTGTTACTCTTAAATTGGTTTGGACGTTTTTTGTATTTTCTAGCTCGGGGAACAGACACAGTCTCTATAGCATGATATCTAGGTGAAAGGGTCTCTATGTGCTGAGAATTACCTGAGGCGGCTAGCAGACGGTTGGTTTAGCCAGTTTGTCAAGTCAAGTCAAGTCACCTTTATTTATATACCGCTTTTAACAATACAGAATTGTGACAAAGCAGCTGTACAGTATTAAATAGGAAATAGTGCATCAATAATGCAAAAGTCTGTCTGCTTCCTGACCTGGGCCCCAGTTAGCCCCAGTTAGCCAAGTGCAAACTCTAAGACTATATACCATATTACTAGAGAGAAGAGCGGCACCACCCCTGGAGAGATGAAAACCGTCTCTTTTCAACAGGTCAGGCCTGCCCCAAAAACTTGTCCAATTGTCTATGAAACCTATGTTATTCTGTGGGCACCACTTAGACATCCAGCCATTTAGTAACGACAGTCTGCTATGTATCTCGTCACCACAATACGCAGGGAGAGGACCAGAGCAACATTACAGTGTCTGACATCGTACTTGCAAGTTCACACACCTCTTTAGCCCTTTCACACGTGAGTTTAAAATATTCTAGCTGAGCCCCCAGAGTGAGTTTTTTTAGGCGACCGTTATTTTAGAATGTATCGCCTTATTGTTTCCATGGCGAGGTGTGGTGTTGTCACGTGACACAACGCAGCCACAATAGCGCTGTATGACACATGTATCACTTTTATATCGTTTTTCATTTTTTATTATTAATATTCACAAACATGCTCACTGTATTATGAAATATCTGATATTCCTATTTTGAAATATGTGCAAGTAAATGTATTTGGAGGTTTAAACACTTTTATAATGACCGCGTTAGTTGATCTATACCAGGTGATGGGCGCCGCCATGAATTCGAGCTGTGGGATTTACAAGACGCAAATTCATCCTCTCCTCCCGAAAAACATTAAAGTAAGTCTCTGGTGAGTCAGGAGAAGAGCACCTACACAATGTGTATATGATATCAATAAAATATGTTGTCAGATAACATTTGTAAGGATCATCATTTCTGCTTCCATAGACATCGGCGTGCATTTTGCAAACTATAAATGCATCGTTTTACTAGGACTTATGTGTATTTAAATGTCTGGAACCTAAATAGGCATTATATGGTTGAAAACACTGAATAGTTGCGGTAATATGACAAGCGCTCAGCGCCTCTGATCTGGTTTAGCGGCAGCCAAAGCACCAAAGCAGATTTGAATTCAGCAGTTTATCACGTGATGCGCTGAACGTTCGAATCACACCGGTGTGATCGTACGCTTCAGGGACCAGCCAAGAATGATCACACCGGTGTGATCGTACGCGTGAAAGGGTCAACATTATTTTTAGTGATCTCTGACTGGCGAAGTCGAACATCGTTAGTGCCGACGTGAATAACAGTCTTACTGAATTTATGTTTTAGCATTAGCCAGCACTTTTAAATATGTCAGGAGCTCTGGCCCCCGGTAAGCATTGGACTATGGTGGCTGGTGTCTCTATTTTCACGTTCCATATAATAGAATCGCCAATAACTAGAGCACTTTCATCAGGTTTCTCAGTGGGTGCGTCACTGAGTGGTGAGAACCTGTTTGATGTTCTGATCGGAACAGAAGAGCGGTGTTTTGTCCCACGACTATGCTGTCTCACAGTCACCCAGTTGCCCTGCTGCAAAGGCGAAGTTACCGGAACCGAACAATATACGTGACTCCCTGAGCTAGTCGCATCCAAAGTCGTATCTAAGGCCCTCACATTCTTACTATCCTCAATTAAAGTTTGGATGTGTGTCTCTAGTTCTGAAATCTTCTCTGTCAGTCTAACTATTTCCCTGCATTTATCACATGTGAATCCTTCACTGCCGACACAGATCGATAAGCTAAACATATGGCAGGTGGTGCAAACTACCAAAAAAGGAGAAGAAGCCATTACTCGCTTTAGTTATAGAACGATTTGAACTCACTACTGTTGTTTGATGAACTTATGAAGAGAAAGGCAGGGGGAGAAAACAACAACAGTTGTAGATGCAGATAGAAACAAGAAAGTAAATGTGAATGGCAGGCTAATGCGCTGCAGGCACGCTGCACTCATGGTTGTAGAATAAAAACGAGCGATCAACGAGATCGAGGGAAAAAGGAAAACGGTAGTAGACGTGAATAGAGACATGAGTGGGAACACGAATGGGAGGCTAACCAGCAAACGGAATGCTAAAGCACACCACAGCGTTGCACTCACGGTTATAGAATAAAAGCGAATGATCAGATTAGTTTGATGAATAATCAGAAATCTGGTGGGAATAAAGCTATAGTTTATCCCTTTAAACAACAGAGAGTAATAGTAAGATAGAGATTTCTACAGAAAAAAGGAAGCTCCAGGGAGCTACAAACTCACACCACTCTGCAGCCCTCACACCACTCTAAAAGAGGGAACCTGCACTGTAAAAAAACAATTTGTTGAGTCAACTTAAAATAATTTGTTACCTGGCTGCCTTCAAATTTTAAGTTCAGTCAACTCAAATAAGTTTAGTCAAATTGAAATGTTAATTTGTACTAAGTGACAACTTAGATATTTGAGTTCAGTCAGCTTAAAATTTGAAGGCAGCTGGGTAACAAGCACAGCTTTGAAGTTCAACCAACCAAATAGTTTGTTTTTCATTACAGCTTAACATTTCAAGTTGATTAAACTTATTTAATTTTTTTTTTTTTTTTTTTTACAGTGTAATATGGTTAAAACGACGGAGATGCTACCATGTTTGGGAAACATGAGTACCTAGTTCGTCTCCACAACAATGCATCTGTGGAGGTTAATCAGCGAGTTAAGCTGTTGTATGGAAAATGCACCCCAAGTTGGTAAACACTTTAATAATTTACAATTGATTACCACAAAAATCGCGGAAAAGCAACATTATACCACACACACACACACACACATATATATATATATATATATATATATATATATATATATATACAATCCCTGACAAAAGTCTTGTTGCCTATCCAAGTTGTAGGAACAACAAATAATAACTTGACTTCTAGTTGATAATTTGGAATTAGAAGTGGCTTATATGAAAGGCAAAGGCCTCTAGATTACGCTTATTTTACCAAAATGAAATCTTATCATGCCGTGATTTTTAATTATTTAATTAGGACAGAATGGTCAGACTTTGCTTAGACAGAAGTCTTGTCACATCTATACAGGATTCAACCAATCACAGATTAGAGTGTCACCTGTGACAAATATTGTAATTAACACATTCCCAGGTGTGTAGAAGAAGAACCCCAGCACACCCAACCTTCATTTGAAATGCATCCTGACCTGACAGCATGCCAAAGATTCAACCACAGACCAAAGTGCTGATCATCAAGAGCCTGAAGACCAAGTCTCCTGCTGAGGTGGCAGACATCTTTAATGTATCTAAACGTCAAGTGGAGAGGATAAGAAAAAGATTTGAAGAAACTGGTGAAGTTCATGACAGGCCCAGGTCAGGCAGACCCCGTAAAACAACTGTTCGAGAGGACCGTTTATTGGTTCGACAGTCCAGGGCCAGCCCTTTTTCAACTGCAGCAGAGCTCCATAACAACTGGTCAGCAGAAACCCCTGTATCTACAAGAACAGTCTGTCGAATTCTCTCACGCAGTGGTCTCAATGGTCGAATTAGTGCTCAGAAACCAGCATTAAACAGAAGACAAGGATGTACTGTGGAAAAGTGGCAGAAGGTTGATTTTTCCGATGAATCATCTATTGAACTGCATCCCATTCGTCGCAAATACTGCAGAAGACCTGTTGGAACCCGCATGGACCCCAAGATTCACACAGAAAACAGTCAAGTTCGGTGGAGGAAAAATCATGGTTTGGGGTTACATTCAGTATGGGGGCGTGCGAGAGATCTGTAGAGTGGCTGGCAACATCAACAGCCTGAGGTATCAAGACATTCTTGCTGCCCATTACATTCCAAACCACAGGAGAGGGCAAATTCTTCAGCAGGATGGCACTCCTTCTCACACTTCAGCCTCCAAATCAAAGTTCCTGAAAGCAAAGAAGGTCAAGGTGCTCCAGGATTGGCCAGCCCAGTCACCAGACATGAACATTATTGAGCATGTCTGATGTAAGATGAAGGAGGAGGCATTGAAGATGAAACCAAAGAATCTTGATGAACTCTGGGAGTCCTGCAAGAATGCTTTCTTTGCCATTCCAGATGACTTTATTAATAAGTTATTTGAGTCATTGCTGAGACGTATGGATGCAGTCCTCCAAGCTCATGGGAGTCATACACAATAATAATTCTTCTTCCACTGCACCATGACTTTGTCACGCTTACACAAAACAAGCGAACAACGACGAAGTAAACCGTGAAAGTCTTTAATAATCCAATGAAGCAGGAAACACACAGGAACACGGGGTGGCAACATCAAGGTTCGACAAGCCATGATGGTGAACACACACACAATAAATAGACATGGTGATTACAAACTCAGGTGCAGGCAATTAGGGATAAACCATAGTACACAAAACAGCAGGGGGAATGGATGGGAGAAACCAACTCAAAGTCCAGGGGTGTGACATTACCTCCCCCTCCCGGAAAGGCGCGTCCTCGCGCCGACAAACAAGAGAACAGAAAATACCAAGTTTTAGGAGGGGGTTTTGGAGGAGGACGGACTCCCGGGAGGAGAACAAAGGATGAATTCCAGAGTTGTGACGGAGTAGTCCATGGAGGTGATGACGGAGGGAGGAGCCAAGGAGGAGATAGGAGGGATCCGAAGGAGGAGAAGCAGAGGAAGACCCAGACCGCAGCCATGATGTCGACCCACGGTGGAGCCGACGGAGGGAGGAGCCATGGTGGAGGAAGGGCTGACGACTCCAGGGGGGCGACCGACGGAGGCGGAGCCGCTGGCGGAGGAGCCCGAGGCGGAGATGGAGAGCCGAAGATCCAGGGCGACACCGAGGATCCGGAGGGCCAAGGCGGAGCCCTAGGCTCTGGCGACCAAGGCGTAGGCGGAGATCCGGAGGTCCGCGGCGGAGCCGGAGTGACAGAGGATGGAGGCTGTGCCGGAGGGAGGGAGGAGTCCTTAGGAGCCGGTGGGACGGAGTGACGAGGCGCAGCCGGAGGAACAGAGTCCTGAGGTGACGGAGGGACGACGACCGACCAGGGCGGAGCCGAAAAGACGAGGGAGCCCGGTGGAGCTGGTGGACCGATGGGCGACGATGGAGACGAGGGAGCTGAGAGCCGTGGTGGAGCCGCAGGGTCGGAGGGCCGAGGCGGAGTTCTGGACTCTGAGGCTGGAGGCGGAGATGAGGGATCCTCCAGCCCTGACGCCGATGGAAGCTGGCAGACCCGTGGCGAGCCCACTGCACAGGTGGAAGACTGAGGGTGAGCAGAGGGGCTGTCAAGGGACAGCGGTGAGCAGACAGACGTTGACATAGGCAGAAGAGGGAGGGTGGGTGGGGATTCCATACAGGCAGGTATAACATGACAGGTAGATATTTCCGTAAAGAAGTCTATTAAATCCCCAGAGTTATTTTCTAGAACTTCAGTAGAAAAGTCAATTAAGTCCCCAGAGTTGTTTTCCAGCTCACCCCCAGCAGTGGTGCAGTGGGCAGGGCTCTCCATAGCCCTCACTTGCTCCATGTTGCACTCCCCCGTCACGGTAGCTGTAGCCGGCTCTCGCACCTGATCGGACGTGTAGGGCTCTGGCTCTGTGGCGATCTTTGGCTCTGTCGCTCGTGGCTCTGGCTCGTCATCCGCGGTGGGCTCGGGCTCAAACTCCGCGTGTCGGGATGCTGGTTGGCTGGGCTCTGGGTCTTGAGTGGGGCTGGTGTCATCCTCCGCGGTCAACGAAGATCTGCAGGACACCAGCACCCACTCGATGTAATCGGCGATGCTCTCTCGTGGACCATCCCCGGACAGCTGCGCTTTGGTGGCGATGTTAAGTCCTGCACGGTAGAATGTGCAAAGGCAGCTGTCCGGGTAGTGTGTGAGTGGTACGAGGTGGACGAAGTCTCTAGTGTGGTCCACAAGAGAGCGATTCCCCTGCTCCAGGAGAAGGAGGAGGACGGCAGGGATATCCATAACAAAAAAAAACAAACACTGAGAAAAAAAACGGAAAAATAAAGCAGGGAAACGCCGGGGAAAAACTGTTTCGGTCGAACCTTCTGTCACGCTTACACAAAACAAGCGAACAACGACGAAGTAAACCGTGAAAGTCTTTAATAATCCAATGAAGCAGGAAACACACAGGAACACGGGGTGGCAACATCAAGGTTCGACAAGCCATGATGGTGAACACACACACAATAAATAGACATGGTGATTACAAACTCAGGTGCAGGCAATTAGGGATAAACCATAGTACACAAAACAGCAGGGGGAATGGATGGGAGAAACCAACTCAAAGTCCAGGGGTGTGACAGACTTTATGTTCTGTACTGTACATTATTTTTGTTAAGTGACAAGACTTTTGTCTAAGCAAAGTCTGACCTTTCTGTCCTAATTAAATAATTAAAAATCACGGCATGATAAGATTTTATTTTGGCAAAATAAGCGTAATCTAGAGGCCTTTGCCTTTCATATAAGCCACTTCTGATTCCAAATGATCAACTTGAAGTCAAGTCATTATTTGTTGTTCCTACAACTTGGATAGGTAACAAGACTTTTGTCAGGGAGTGTATATATATATATATATAGTCTATTTAGAAAATGAATTCATTTGGGATGAAATGTATCTCTTGACACTTTGTAAATTGAATAAAAGACCTCAGAGGTGAGAAAGCCAACAACCTGATGCTCACTCCTCTTAAATGTTGCTTCCGAATTGTTTTTAATGAGGTCACATTTATCATTGAATTTTCGTGAGCAAAATCAAGATATTTTAGTAGGAATCTACACAATAAATAATTTTATGCAATTGTACAAGACTGACACACACAAATTTTGTTAACCAATAAAAAAGCAACTTGGTTTAAAAGTAAATTCTGTGTGAGCTGTGCTTTATTCATCGCTACACTAGAAACTGATCTTTTTGATCGCAAAAAAAAAACGGTGAATTGCTGCATTTTTCTAGTTTTTTTTTTTAAGCTTTTCTGTCATGGAAAAGCATAGAATCACAATCACACAGAGGGTTTGGGAATGGGGAGGAGATCTGAGTTAAAAAAAAAAAGTGCAAATATTAGTTAACTACATCTTTGCTGCAGTACTTTTTTTTTTTTTTTTTGCATCAAATAAAAGATAAACATTGATGACTTTTTATACCATAATTACCTTTAGCAATTTATTCTGAGATACAACTCATTAAATCCAAAAAATATTAAATACATCAAAAATTCTTTTGGATCTGTTTTACTGAAGTCCAAGTGACAAGAAGTGGCAAGCCCCAATCCGTTTCGGAAACTTCACTCCAAAATCAAGTAGACAAGGTATTACCTGTTTCCCTCATGTAAAATTGTAATTATACGTGGTTGTGACAATGATAACACTTCAAATGCTTGTCGTGTGCTACTTTTATTGAAATTCATGACTTCACTTAACATTTTTAATTATTTTGCTGATCCACTCCAGATAAGGTGAAATCTTAGTATACACATTAGATTTCTCAGGTGAATTGCAGAGAAGCCTATTTTCGAAAGAATAAACATTTAAACAAATACTTCATCCTTTTTCATTGCAAAAAATTACTTAAAATTTGCAATGATTGAGCAGATCCAGGGAAGATATGCTGAAATCTTTGTATAAACTTCAGGCCGTTCCCGACTATTGCAGACTTCTGAGTCTCCATAGGAAGTGACACCGACTGCAGTGTCTCCACAAACCAAAGGACCCCCAGAATCCCCCTGTTAAGAAACACGAATCAACACATTACTTAAAACCACATATCAGCTTAAACTCAGTAAACAAGTCTGTGAATTCTCCTTTGTACATACTTTGCAGGATCCACCAAAGCCATATGCACACATTATCTTTGAGACTGAGTACTTATTTCCCCATCTTGTTTTACATTCTGTGTTATCCATTATATACACCTTCGTCTCCATTAGACGATCACTCACTAAGCCATTAATCTGCAGTGTTCCCCAGCCAGCAACACTGCAGACAGAATCAGCTGTGATGTCTTGCTCCTGTTTTGGTATGTGAATTTTCTTGACGTTCTTGTTGTTGTTTACATTTTTCTCTAGCTGTAATGCAATAATATTATAATCATTAAAAGATACTGAATCATATCTTTTGCTTGGTCTGAATTTTTCTAGCTGTAATTTAAAAAATGTTCCTTATTAGCAGATTTAACCATCAACCATATGATTAAAGAGTTTATATCATTTTCTCATTTTAATATGATGTTTATTGTATTGTTTTAAAGTGCCTGCTTAAGCCTGTTCAACATATTATTTCTGGAACTGAAACAAGTGCAGATTTTTACCCTCAAAAGCATAATGTCATTCAAATGCTTTGTCTTGTTATAGTCTGGATGCATGTGGTAGGACTTCACTCTGATGCGGACAGACCCCTCGTTCTCATTTTTTAGGTTATGTGCACCAACCACAGCTGTCAGTATCTCAAGTCTGTTGAAAGAAAGTATTAGAAGTATAATGAACATTTTACCCAGTTTTATGTATTCTTTTAGAAGGGGCACACTGAACATACTATTAAAGATATGCTGAAGTCTTCGATAAACCTCAGGTCTTTAATGACTATTGCAGACTTTCGTGTCACCAAAGAAAAGCGATACCATCTGCAGTGTTGAGCTACCCATAATTCTTTTTTTTTTTTTTTTCTTGCCAATTTGTGGTGTACAAGCAACACAGCGATAAGTAAATATTGTTCTTGCTAATCTTTGTGGTCTCATTTTCAAGCCACAGGTTGTTCTAGAAGAATTACACAGGTCAACGTACATTTTGGTACTTAAACATTTTACAATTCATTATATATAGGGCTGTCAGTTTAATATTTTAAATTAATTAGTTATGAAAAAAAAAAAAAAAAAAAAAAAAAACAAGATTAAAAAATTGTATCTTTTTTCATCTTATATTTCATATATTTCACCAATCACATGATATCACACTGGCAGCAAGAGCTGATTGTGTCTTGTTTTATCACACGCTTAAATGTGATTTTATACAACAGTTCCATAAATAAGAAGTTGATATTTTCTCATATTTTAAACACAATATTATTAGCACAAATCCATTAATTAGTATTCCTAAGTAAAGTAAACTTCAACTTCCCACTGCTCAGGGAGTAAGGAGCAGGGAGCAATGAACATTATGTTGGTACCATGTTAATCGAAACTCAGTTCAGTCATGGAGCTCTCTTTGAATCAGCTGGTTATCTGAATCAGGTTAAATAAGAGAGGCATGAAATAAATGCAGAGCGATGGTACGTGAGGACTGTAATTGAGAAACACTGATGTATTTAATCATATATCATATCGCCCTAATTTCATTAAGGGATGAAGTACAATAAGTTTTACTGGACCTAAATTCAACAAATACACGATTTCTTGCAAAGAGCTGCTGAACAGTAAATCAGCTGATTTATGAACAAGGACAGTGATCGCAACGAGTCATACCACAAATTAAATTGCATTTCCAAACGTGTTATTCATGAGCACTTACAAATTCAAGTGGATGGGAAATTATGAATCTGCGCTTCATTTTAGATCCGTTCTCCACTCCGGTCATGACAGCAGATATGGAAGTTCATATCACAGCAAGCGTTCACCATTCTAATGTGTTTTTAAATGTACAATATAAATTTTAACATCTACCTCCACTATTACCCAGTCTAGACTGTAGTGTCCGTGTCCAAAAGTCCCAGAATGCCGTGCGTTGCTGACGTCACGTTCCCATTCTCTATTGATGTCTTATGATTTAGAATGTATGCCAAACTGACATCTTACAGATCCCTGTCAGATGTTTCTCCACAGCAGATGATTCTAATTGGCTGAGAGCCTTTTTTGGGAGTATCACAGTGAGTATTATGGTGAATGCCCAAATCCAATGTAATTTTGTAACTAATATTGTTGCAGTGTCACAGAATGTAGTTTTAAGTGTTTTAGGTGAACATGTAGTTGTTTAGTCTTCAAATATGCAGTTTATTAATAAAAATAATGTCTGTTTGAAAATTTGCTTTAATGTTTTCGAAGATGTGAGCTCCAGGGCATCAGTGGCTGTTCGGTGCTGGCTCTGATGTCTCTATAGTGGTTAAACATGAGATATAATTCATTTTGGGTAAATCTAACAGGCAGTCTTTGGTCTCCTTAATCTATTATTTGTTCCAGAGCAAATAGTTTTGGCTGAGGGCGAAATCTCATCACTTTAAATTTTTGTAATTTCAATGCTGTATATCAGAGCACTGCCTGTACTTTTGACCAAAATCCCTAGCAACTTTTATGATGGCTGTTGTTGTTGTTGTTTGTTAAATATTATTATTCGATAAATAATATTTTATGTAAACAATAGTCATATTTAATAATAATGTATAGTATTGAGAAACAATGTGTTCGCGATGGTAATTTTAGTTATTATTCCACCATTGGATGATGACAAGGACTGTTTTTATGGGTCAGCAGTAAAGACTTTTATATTGAGAGAGAATGAAACACTGTTGTAAACAAGGAGGCTATTTTTACTTTAAACAACTGCTTGTAAGATGCAGCCAACAAATGCACTGAGCAGCGCTGTCAACAGAAAGGACAGCAACTTACAACAAAGATATCACTTTCCTCAGTGGACATTCAAACAAATTTTTTTTGAGAATATGAGATTGAGCTGAAGAATGAATGCTGTATCATATGCAGGTAATCACACTCGTGTCCATTTCTCTCTTATAATACTCTAATACACATAATACACTGCTTTTTAAACAGTAATACAATAATGAAGCAACTTCCTTCGTTACTAGTTCTTTTTTCTGATGTTTTCGAATTAGTAAATGAGGCTTGGACTTGTTAAACTGTCAAACTGAGATTTGAATCCATTACAGAAGGAAGTAGTTCTGCACAAAAGAGGTTTTTAAAGACACTACGTTGTTGTTTTGTATGTATTTACACACTCGTGCCGTTG
>JAMKFB010000731.1:77980-174114 GCA_036247105.1 Cirrhinus mrigala
AGAGACATGCACAAAGACCGTGTGTTTCCGCTTCCACTCAAAACAGCCATTTTCAAAATGATATAATAATGAGTTGTGGGCGATTTTGAGCTGAAACTTCACAGATATATTCTAGGGACACCAGAATCAAAACGGCAGCTGAAATTGGTCACTTGTTTACAAAATTTGTATTTTCTGTACGTTGAAAGGCACTATATACGGAATAGAGAACGATTCAGACGGTGTAAATATACTTTCTGTTGGGGCGGATGAAGTCTGGTTTCGCTTTGTGTCACACAAACCGCCGCAGCACGCACACACACTCTGCTCCGGCCCAAAGAGATGATGGTACTGAGCAGATCATATGCGTGAGTCATCATAGATCACAAAACGTATCCGACCTGCTCGCATACTACACAGAAAGCTATATTTTATAGTGATATGGATGAGATTGTGGCACATAAATGGGGCAATTTGTAAATGTTAAAATACTTTCTTAATAGTATAGCCATTTTTGAGATACAGAAAATAGAGCAAGAGCTACATGCATCTTGTATATTGTGGTTTCATATAACAGATAAACACCCATAAACACCCAACATCAGTGTTATTGACACTACAGGCAGCTCAGTGTCTCTACTACTCTTTTATTTCTACAGAGTTTTGTCAGTGATAGCTCACTGTCTACTTTGAACATGACCATCATCTCTCTGCTCCTGCTGGCCTCTCTGCTGCCACACCTGACTTCCAGTGGTGAGACTGATTATATTAAAGCACATTATGCTGATTAAGAATATTTATTTGGTATGAACAGAAGAAGATGACTTATATTAGGGCTGCACGATTAATCGCATGATATTGTGAGGCTATATCGAATGCGATTTTGAGCGCGATTTGGCGTAGCTTGTCAGTGATTTACGGCTCAGTGTATTAATTGCCGCTCCAGCTGAACGCACGTGATGGAGCTTTACTACTAATCAAAGTACCGGCTTCATTGACTAAGCGCGCCTCACAATATCATGCGATTAATCGTGCAGCCCTAACTTATATCCCTATCTCGCTCAGCTCATGTGGTTGTGGGTATAGTGAACAGCACAGAAGCAAAACCCCACTTCAGACCTTACATGGTTTCTCTTCAGGCGGGCTGTAAACATGTCTGTGGTGGATTCCTCATTTCTGATAGATTTTTCATGACTGCTGCATATTGCATGATGAAGTAAGACCTAAATTTATTCTCAACTGCAATGAAAAGTTAAAATCATTATATCATAGTTTAAATTTTTTTGTTTATTACACTAATATGACTTTCTTACACAGAAATGAGAAACTAACAGCTGTGGTTGGCATGCATGACTTAAAAAAAAAAAAAAAGGGGGTTTTGACTGCATCAGAGTGAAGTCTTACCACGAGCATCCAGACTTTAACCAGAGCACTTTCCAGAATGACATTATGCTTTTGATGGTAACATTAGTTAAAATACTCTTATTAAATGATTAGTCACCCTGTGTTTTAACAATGATAATGGTATTGTATTACAGCTACAGAAAAAAGCTGAACAAAACAAGAATGTCAAGATAATTTCCATACCAACACAAGAGGGAGACATCAAACCTGATTCTGTCTGCAGTGTCACTGGCTGCTGAGCCAGCGGAAAAAGAGCACACGTCTCATGGTAGCAGATGTGAAGATCATGAATAACACAAAATGCAAAAATAAATGGAAAGAAAACTACTCAGCCTCAGAGATGATGTGTGTCTATGACCATGAGGGAAGCTGTAGTGTATGTAAAAACAATATCAATTTGAGACCTTCAGTTCTGTGAAGTATCACCTCAGTCATGTGTTGTTCTGTGTTTCTTCACAGGAGGTCCTTTGGTTTGTGGAGACACTGCAGTCGGCGTCACTTCCTTTGGTGACCCAAAAGCCTGCAATAGCTGTAAGTTTATACAAAGATTTCAGAATATCTTCCATGGATCCAGTGCATAATTGTAAATATTAAGTAATTTTTGCGATGAGAAAGGACAAAATATTTGTTTAAATGTTCAATAAACAAATTGTGTTTCAAGCATCAATATGTGTAAGTGGTCCTTATTACTACAGTTACATTTTATTCAAAATATCTTTTCTATGTTCAACATCTTCAGAAAAAGAAAGAAATTTCTGTAGGTTTGAACAACTTGAGGTAGTAAACAGTGGCTAAAGCTACCATTCGGTGTATCTGTTGCACCTGAGGTGTTTAAATGGAAACAGCATGAATTGCTACCAAGTCTAAAGGGAATTGAGCCCATTGCAGATGACATTTTTGTTGTTGGATGTGGTGACTCAGACCAGCAAGAGAAGAATGATCATGATTTAAAGCTTCAGGCCCTGCTGGAGCATTACAGAGAGGTCAAGCCACAACTTACAGTAGCTTTTAAAAATTGCTCCATGGTCATATGCTTTTATCTACTGACCAGAAAAATTGAGGGCTATCATGGACATTGTACCTAAAGGTGCTAAAGGTGTACACCGTCTCATCAGATTTGCTAATTATTTAGCAGAAATCATGTCCCACTTGTCGAGTGTTTGTCCACACTTACTCGACAAAGACACTCTTGGCATTGGCTGTCCTTGGCCACATCGATGCCTGTGTTGTGCTTGATCATGATGTTACTAAGCCTGTCACAGTACAAAGTGACTCTAACCAAAGTGGTCATGGGTGTGGTCTTATACAATAAGGACAGCCTGTTGCCTTCGGTTTAAGAGCTCTGACCCCCACCAAGAAAAACTCAAACTCAAATCATGAAAGAGTGTCTCAGTATTGTCTTGCCAAAGATTTCAACATTACAGCCGAGAATTGGTACCAGCAGAGACTGACCACAAACACTGGATTTCTCGAAAACCACCTCTCAGTGCACCCAAGCAGCTTCAAAGCATGCTCATGACACTTCAACACTACAACCTCAAGGTTGTCTACAAGCTGGGGCCTAAAATGCTCATCAGTCAGTGACATCATAAGTAGAGCAACTGCTGAATGTAGAGGCAAGGAAACAGTTTACCAGTAGCATGCCATATGTCACCTGCAGAAGGATTAGGAAGATGTACAACTCATCAACCAAGAATACCTTTCGTCTGTTCAACTGTTCGTCTGTTTAACTGTTAAACTTGCAATGAATTTGCAGCCCGCAATCAACAGAAAGAAACAGAAAGAAGTGGTCCATCTTCAATCATGGTTTGCTCAACATGGTCAGCCAGGGTGATCACAGATAGATCTAATCACTTCCTCACCAAGACATTGTAAGTCAAATGGAAAGCATAAGTTGACTATCAAGACTGATAAAAATCTCTGCAAAGCCATGCATGACAGAACCCACCCTTGAAAAGCAATCCTTCATTGGAGAAACACCTCAGCTAAATACATAAACAGCAGCCCTGCCCAAAGGTTAATGCCGCAGAGACTAAATATGTCTTTTCCAGTAACAAACAAGCTTCTGGAGCCATGTATATTGACTGGGTTTGTGAAGCAGCTTCGCCACTGAAAGCAGTTGGCGAAATCTTGTTATGATAGGTCAGCTCTTGATTTGCCAGAGCTGAGCACAGAAGAGAGGACCTGCACTCTGGAGGGTGGGCACCTGTCTTCAGAAAGTGGCACCATACTCTTATCTTGTGAATGTGGGTGGATCCTCATATAGATGCAACAGAGTGCACCTAAGAGTGACAAAATCAACCTCTGCACAAGCATTGGGCAGTAACAAACCTGAGTTCTGTGCTGGAATGGAGTGTTGCAGTGGCCCCTTCTTCTGCTGACTCAACTCTTGTGAAGCCCTGCCACAGGCTTTACCCAACCCGGTCAAACTCTCATCGGAAGGACAAGCATAAACTAGGGCTAGCCGATTGTCCAAGCCACCCAAGAGGCTTGATTTGTAGGATGTCAGGAATTTGGTGTCCCGCAGAGTTTAGCTCCAACTTGCCTCAACACAACCTGCCAGGAAGTTTCTAGTATGCCTAGTAAGAGCTTAATTAGCTAGTTCAGGTGTGTCTAATTGGGGTTGGAGCTAAACTCTGCAGGACATGGGCCCTCCAGGACTGAGTTTGGGAACCCCGTTCTAAACCAAACCATCTGTGGCCAAGAACAATATTTACTCATCATTGCCAATTACACCACAAATTGACGGTTCTTCCAGCTAAGGGTGCGTTTACATTTGGTTTGTATGGTCCAGACTGAAAAAAGAAAACTGTACATTTGTTCCTGATCTGCTTGGCATTCACACTGGCATTTTTGACGGCGAACCAAAAGATACCGAACCTAAAGGCACAGTGATATGTTCACAAACTAATTGGTTGGGTTGAATGATGTATATTTTTGACGAAGCTCACCAAACACCCCAAACAAAAAGGGGTGCTGCGCAAACCAATCGGTGTATGGCATCAAAGTACCCATTCACTGATTGGTTGCTTAGTGCCGCTTTAAGTCAAATACACTTAATGCCATCTGCTGGACATTTAAGAAGTATTTGGTCTGTGTTTCATTCATATTTCATTCAAGACGCACCAGAGTTCGTCTGGAAGTAAAACAAGATCCATCTTCTTAGCGGTCTTAGTCAGCTTGTTTGGTGCACATTTAAATGAACCATATTAACAAAGGAATAGCATCAAAGTTTGTTTTAATCCAGGGGTCACCAAACTTGGTCCTGGAGGTCCGATGTCCTGCAGAGTTTAGCTCCAACTTGCCTCAACACACCTGCCTGGAGGTTTCAAGTATACCTAGTAAGACCTTGATTAGCTGGTTCAGGTGTGTTTGATTAGGGTTGCAGCTAAACTCTGCAGGACACCGGTCCTCTGGATCAGCCTGCTACAGTAGCCACACACATTATGCTTTTGAGGGTGACAGTAGTTCAGATGACTCATATTAAATTATTGCAGCCCTATTAAGTAGTAGAAAGCTACTGAAAAGGATCCAAGTAGCCAAAATTACTTCTCATATCTGGTATTAATGCTTTTATGCTTTTAACACAATAAGTACATTGCACTTATTTTTTGGTTAAGTAACTAAGTAAAAAAGTGGTACCAAATTTTGTTTGCTGTTTTGGGGTGGTAATAGAACAGTATATTATGGACGGAGCAAAAATTTTATTTTTTTATGTCACAAGAGGTAAACCGACCCTATGTATGTCGATGTCTGCTAAAGAGTGCTTGATGTGGGAAACATCTGCTGTAGAAAAACATCTTATAAAAAGCTGTTTTACATACATTCTAAATCCTAAACATCTTAAAGACATTTTCTAAACATTCATTTAACATCTTAGAAACGTCTTAGAGACATATTGCAAATAAGTATTTCTTTTTGGTCACTGTATTTAAAAACAGTTTTACAGTTTTTGTGTGGCAAACTTTCACCATCACGTGAAATTCTTTATCATGTGGTTTGTGTTGTTTAGGAAGTGTCAAGAGATAACCCTGATAGCACATGCACATCACGGAGTGTTTGCTCATCTGCAAAATGTCTATAGGTCGTTTCCTGTCAGATGTCAAATAGACGTCTATTAGATGTCTTTAAGATTTTTGTGTATATTTTTATGTGCTATTTAGAATGTATGTAAAACTGATATCTTACGGACGTCTGTCAGATGTTTGTGCTATCTGCGAAGTGTCATGTCACATGATTTCGTTTTCTACCAAAGTAGATTAAGTTAAGATTATTTAGAACAAGTTTGTCATCTCTGCAGTTCTCTCAACTCACCACCAGAGGTCACCATCCATAGCTTTCTAAGTTGGACCTTTTAAATTTAGAGGTCCGTATGGTGCTTAGTATGGTGACCTCTGGTGGTGAGTTGAGTGATGTATGCCAATATCAAAATGAATTTCAACCTGCTTAATAAATAGAGGCAATTTTAAAATCAATGGTTTAATCTGGACCCAGACCACAGCTAGGATAGTGGAGTGGAGCCAACAGAGGGATGGCAGAATGACTGACAACTCCAAGGGACGACCGACAGAGGCAGAACAGGTGGGAAAAGAGTCCAGGGTGGAAACGAAGAGCCGATGAGCCAGGGTGAAGCAGAGGATCCAGAGGGCCAAGACGGAGCAGATAGTGCTGAAAGTGCACTCTGCAAAGAACTCTGATCAAAATTAGAGAACACTTACAAATACCTCCAATTTATTGGTATTAATCTGTCATCTGGTGTTAATTTCCCTAATTATATGAATTATAAAATTCTATTTAACTGGCAGCATTTTTCCAATTTTTTACTGAGATTGCAAGATGGCCGGCCACTCTAAGGTAAAAAACCCTGCGACAAGAGGTTGTCCAGATGAAGGCCAACTACATGAGAAGTTGTTGTTCTAAATCTGTGATCAAAATCTGTGATTTCTTGAAATACTGAAGGTTTACAATGACACTAATTCATCCAAGTCCCCATTCATTCAAAAAGCTGGTCATCCATGTAACACAAACGCATAAGAAGACAGAATAATGCAGAGACTCTCAATGAGGAATCGGTTCAACACCGCAGCTGGAATTGCATGCCAGTTTAACGCTGAACAGGGTATGGATCTATCTTAGCATGTTTAAGAGAAGTCGGACCAAACCTCTCATCAGCAGAAAGAATCAAAAGGCTAAGCTCAACGTTACTGAGTAGCATGTTGTGTGGACAGAGGAGAACTGCTCCATGATTCACTTTAGTGATAAAAGCAAGTTTAATGAATTTGGGTCTGATGGGAAACATTTTGTTTGATGTCAAACTGAGGAAAGACTGAACCCTGAGTGCATAAAGAAGTCAGTGAAAGGTGGAGGAGAAAGTGTCATGGTTTGGGGGAACCCAAAGAATCCACCACAGTTACGGAACTATGGAATAGAGTGGAAGAAGAGTGGACCAAGATCACACCAGTGCAGTCTGACAAACTAGGGATGTCCTGTGACTGCAGATGTGCTGAAGTCATTCAAAACTAGGGCCTCTACACTTCCTACTAATTTCTGATAGCTGTAACCCTCCAAAATTTTAGTTGTAATCTTCTTTTGTGCTACAGTGGTTACTGTTCTTCACAAAATAAAAGTTTTTGTTGAAATGCCTTGGTTATTTTGTCAAACATGTTAGTAGAACAGTAGTATACCCACAACTAATATTCCTTTAAAATTTTGTGATGAATATTTAATATTTAAAAAAAAAATAAAAAATTATCAAGTATTTATACATTGTTCTCTAAAGTTAATCTCCACTGTGTATATTTAAACATATATATTTACATATAGCCCTATACAAAACATCCTCAAATAAACCCCTACCCAACCTGCTGCGTGTCTCACTCCAAGCTAAAGTCAAAAGTTGGCAGCCCTGATGAGAAACATGTATTGGTGGCATTAAGCTGCAAACCGTTTACAACTTATATTGTGGAAACTTCTGGCAAGACCTCAAACTTTGCACCTTCAGTATCTTTGCTTCTGAATCTACACCCCTAACCGAGGACAGTTGAGGTCATCAGCTCAAATGTGGTTTCACAAGCATTTCTGCAAAGTTTTTTTTCAAAACCTAACTCAAACATTGTGAAATTGCTCTGGTTTTGCTCTGGTTTTGCTCTGGTTTCTTTTTACTTTTTACTGTTATGAAAATTAATCTAAATATCTGATATTCAGTAAAGGTGAAGCTTATTTGATAGCACTAGTTATTGTTGATTAACTCCACAAGTTGATATGATTCTTTAGGGTCTTAATGAAAAGTCTATAATATACTTTGGTTAAAAATTCTCAATGGTAGTGTAAAAAAACACCATTTTTACCATGTCAAAATCAGCTCTGCAAAAATCATCTCATTCTGGTCGAGGCTGCTTTAAATGCAAATGAGCTCTGCTCGCCCCGCCCCTCTCTGTAGATTGACGAGCCTGTTTACTTTAGCAGCGTTTAGCCGCTAAACTTGCTAACTAGCACATGATTAAGAAAGAGGATCGTAAAGATTCATAAAAAAAACCCTTATACTCACTTCTGCTTTAAATGAAGCTGGATCACGAATGATTAGCATGAACATAGATGGATATATGTAGATCGGGAGGCACATTCCCTTCACAAACAAATGTAATCCACTGCATCTTTAGTGGCTCAGATGTCGGGAGTAAATGACCATCACTATGTTCATTATTACATCCAGCAACACAACACCTCAATCGCTTAATCAGAGATATTCTTGTCTAACTTACATCCCTGCTCCGGCATTGAAACAAAGAGGGCGGACTGTGACAGCTGGTCTGTGGTAAGATGCTCATGTCACTCAACTTTCGTGGGAGCGGCCTCTGTCGGTGTGACGCCACAATGACAGGCATCTGAGAACGGCTCCATTTGAAAAAGGGAATATTATTTTTACAGATTAATTAAAAACCACTGAATGGATTTTTATCATTATAGGGTAGATTTGTACAAACACTGCCAACACACATTAATGTTCAAACAACATGAAAAAGTGAACTTAGCATCCGACGACCCCTTTAAGGTTTTCATGAATCTGACCCCTAAGGCCATTTGTGGTCATCAGCTCATCTGTGGTTCCAGCAGTTTTACTATAATATTCTACGACATGTATCTTGAGCATTGCAAAACTGTTCTGCTTTTGCGACACAAACCATAATCAATTAAGAGATAATTGTCACATACATAAAATGTAGTCCTACTAAATAAAAAAAAAATAATAATAATAATAATAATAATAGTGTATTTAGTTACATTCTGTAGAACTTCACAGATCATTAAAACATTGCAAAAATCATATAGACATATGACCTCTATACTTTAAGGAATATTTTGGGTTCAGGGTTCAGGGTTTGGGTTCAAGTTGCCCACTGTTTCAATATAGCCATTAGACAAATAAATACAAAAAGCCATTTTCATTTTCTGACATCCAGAGCTACTTACACACATGCATGCAGATATCAAGAAGTAACACAAATTATATCTTCTTACTATCAGTGTTTCTGAAAGCACAAGCTGGGAAAAATGCTTACAGGCAGCTCAGGGTCTCCACCCATCCTTATATTTATACAGTGTTTTATCAGCAAAAGCTCACTGACCGTCTTCATCATGACCATCATCTCTCTGCTCCTGCTGGCCTCTCTGCTGCCACACCTGACCTTCACTGGTGAGACTGATTATATAACAGCATATTATATTAATTGGTATGTGCTGAATAAGATGACTAATAGTTCTATCTCTCTCACAGCTCATGTGAAGGTGGGTATAGTGAACGGCACAGAAGCAAAACCCCACTCCAGACCTTACATGGTTTCTATTCAATTGAATAAGACACATATTTGCGGTGGATTCCTCATCTCTAAAGAGTTTGTCTTGACTGCTGCACATTGCTGGAACGGGTAAGAGTTCTGTTTAGTCTAAACCACACGTATGCAACTGCATTGCCACAGTACAATATATTGGATTACATAAATGCAAATTTCTCTTTCAACAGATATCCACAGATTCTGACGGTTGTGGTTGGTGCTCATGACTTAAGGAAAAGTAAGATTTCACACCGCGTCAGAGTTAAGTCTTAAATCCCACATCCATACTATACAACCATATGTTCATTTCGGAATGACATCATGCTTTTGAGGGTAACAACCTGTTTTAAATTTAGTTGTTCAAAATAATATCTGATCAGGAAATAGTGGCATAAATCTGACTAACACGTGTTAATTTCTATTCAAATATCTAATGTATACAAACCAGCCCTTTTAGGGCTTCTGTACTAACCTCAAAAACTGCAGAATAATCAACTGCAGTTAAGACTTGAAAATGATTAAATCTCTTTATTAATTATGGTTATGTTTTTGAATTACAGCTACAGAAAAAGCTCAAACTAAACAACTACATTAAATGGATATCATTACCAAAAGATGGAGAAGATGTTAAAGTGCCCCTATTATGGATTATAAAACGTTCATATTTTGGTTTTGGGAGTCCCCAACAACAAGTTGACATGCATGCAAGGCCAAAAAACACTTTTATTGTCTTATAATATGCATTTATTTTTACCTTATTTGCTCAACGACTCCCAAACGGTTCGTTAAAATGAATCATTTGTCCAAACCACTCCTTTGCGTGACACTAATCTGCGGTGATTGGTCCGATGACCCAGTCTTTTGTGATTGGTTTAACGTTACTGCGTGCAGTGAATTTCAAACACGGAACGCCCATCACTGTTACTCTAGCCCACAACTAGGTGGTAAACAACTACACCCAAACAGCCATAGTATATGCGTCAACCCAACGCAGAAACGCATTGATAAAGCACTGCAGCTTGTACACCAATACACCGCAGATTTACAATGTAAGTATTTTTTTTAAATAAAAAAATTAAAACATCTCAACTTTTCAGAATCCTGCAGTCAATCATCTTCACTTTTCCACAACATCACTGAAAGCTTAGCAAAGATGGAGGAACGGCTGGTCATAGCTGTACAGGGATACCCATTTTTAAATTAATTTACTTGCGATTTTCAGTTGTGGAAATCCATCTATCTATTGCTGAAACTAGCATTTTTTTAAATGTGACGTGAACAGCCATGAGTCGCTGACTGTCTGGTGCAGTCACATCAACCTGTCACCGTGATTTTGCCAAGTAAGACATGTTCCTGGATCAACGTCTTTTGTTGATCCTGGATCAACATTACTGTCCAAAAATATAGACTTAACCCTATCCCTACCCCTAAACCTAACCATAACCATACTTTATTCCTAAAATCAGAGGGAAATGACAACTGATTAACAAGGGTGTAAAAGCATCAAACTGTGATTGTAAGCCTAAAACTGACATTTCCTGAAAAGTTATCCCTCACTTCTAATTGGCTGATTGAAATGTTGTACTTGGTAAAGTCACGTTCACCCACATCAACCTGGAGCTTAACATGCTCAAAACAGTGGAGATGATTGTGGCCCACATTCCCCATCATGAACAGCACAGTGGCAGCAGTGGAGTCATTCAGGTTCCTGGGCACCTGAACCACATTGACTCCATTGTGAAAAAGGCCTAGCAGAGGTTGTATTTCCTTCACCAGCTGAGGAAGTTCAACCCACCACAGGAGCTGCTCACACAGTTCTACTCGGCTGTCACCGAGTCTGTCCTCTGCAATTCAATTACTGGTCTGGTTGAGCTACCAAATCAGACATCAGAAGATTACAGCAGACAGTCCAGACTGCTGAGAAGATTTCTGGAGCCCTCCCAAAGGACCTATACTCATCCAGAGTGAGGAAGAAAGCAGGTAAAATCATTATTGACTCCACTCACCCTGGTCAAACCTCTTTAAAGAACAATATAGGCACTAGAACATCTAAGTAAATAGTTGTAAAAGGGGTCAATTTGTAAATGTTAAAATACTGTTTCAATAATATAGCCATTTCCACATTTCGAAAATACAGACAGAGCTACATGCACACATGCATATCTTATAACTTGTATATTGTGGTTTCATATATCAGATGATGCAGATGACTAGAACTGACACAAATGATATCTTCTTACTATCAGTGTTACTGACACTAGAAGATGAGGAAAGAAAGAAATATATAAGAAAAAAACAAAATATATAGACTTAACCCTATCCCTACCCCTAAACCTAACCATAACCATACTTTATTCCTAAAATCAGAGGGAAATGACAACTGATTAACAAGGGTGTAAAAGCATCAAACTGTGATTGTAAGCCTAAAACTGACATTTCCTGAAAAGTTATCCCTCACTTCTGATTGGCTGATTGAAATGTTGTACTTGGTAAAATCACGTTCACCCACATCAACCTGGAGCTTAACATGCTCAAAACAGTGGAGATGATTGTGGCCCACATTCCCCATCATGAACAGCACAGTGGCAGCAGTGGAGTCATTCAGGTTCCTGGGCACCTGAACCACATTGACTCCATTGTGAGAAAGGCCTAGCAGAGGTTGTATTTCCTTCACCAGCTGAGGAAGTTCAACCCACCACAGGAGCTGCTCACACAGTTCTACTCGGCTGTCACTGAGTCTGTCCTCTGCACTTCAATTACTGGTCTGGTTGAGCTACCAAATCAGACATCAGAAGATTACAGTGAACAGTCGAGACTGCTGAGAAGATTTCTGGAGCCCCTCCCAAAGGACCTATACTCATCCAGAGTGAGGAAGAAAGCAGGTAAAATCATTATTGACTCCACTCACCCTGGTCTAACCTCTTTAAAGAACAATATAGGCACTAGAACATCTAAATAAATAGTTGTAAATGGGGATAATTTGTAAATATTAAAATACTGTTTCAATAATATAGCCATTTCCACATTCCGAAAATACAGACAGAGCTACATGCACACATGCATATCTTATAACTTGTATATTGTGGTTTCATATATTAGATGATGCAGATGACTAGAACTGACACACATGATATCTTCTTACTATCAGTGTTACTGACACTAGAAGATGAGGAAAGAAAGAAATATATAAGAAAAAAAAAAAATATATAGACTTAACCCTATCCCTACCCCTAAACCTAACCATAACCATACTTTATTCCTAAAATCAGAGGGAAATGACAACTGATTAACAAGGGTGTAAAAGCATCAAACTGTGATTGTAAGCCTAAAACTGACATTTCCTGAAAAGTTATCCCTCACTTCTGATTGGCTGATTGAAATGTTGTACTTGGTAAAATCACGTTCACCCACATCAACCTGGAGCTTAACATGCTCAAAACAGTGGAGATGATTGTGGCCCACATTCCCCATCATGAACAGCACAGTGGCAGCAGTGGAGTCATTCAGGTTCCTGGGCACCTGAACCACATTGACTCCATTGTGAGAAAGGCCTAGCAGAGGTTGTATTTCCTTCACCAGCTGAGGAAGTTCAACCCACCACAGGAGCTGCTCACACAGTTCTACTCGGCTGTCACCGAGTCTGTCCTCTGCACTTCAATTACTGGTCTGGTTGAGCTACCAAATCAGACATCAGAAGATTACAGTGAACAGTCGAGACTGCTGAGAAGATTTCTGGAGCCCCTCCCAAAGGACCTATACTCATCCAGAGTGAGGAAGAAAGCAGGTAAAATCATTATTGACTCCACTCACCCTGGTCTAACCTCTTTAAAGAACAATATAGGCACTAGAACATCTAAATAAATAGTTGTAAATGGGGATAATTTGTAAATATTAAAATACTGTTTCAATAATATAGCCATTTCCACATTCCGAAAATACAGACAGAGCTACATGCACACATGCATATCTTATAACTTGTATATTGTGGTTTCATATATCAGATGATGCAGATGACTAGAATTGACACACATGATATCTTCTTACTATCAGTGTTACTGACACTAGAAGATGAGGAAAGAAAGAAAGAACAAACAAACTGTGTTTTACTAGCTCGCTGATTGCCTTCATGATAACCATCATCTCTCTGCTCCTACTGGCCTCTCTGCTGCCACACCTGACCTTTGTCCTCTTTGCACATAGGGAAGTACCTCAAGCCTTGACCGGTTTCTGGGTGAGAGCCCAGAGACACCCTAAAATTGGACCATATTAATAAATCCCAAAGGGCTAAGGACCATTTCCATTGCTGTTCCTTCAGAGGGGTAGGCAGACAAAACTGATACACCACAACGTCCACCTTATAGTTCCTCACGAAAGCGACCTTCTTCTCGTCGTCTTCTGCAATGCCTACCCTATGCTGAGAACCGACAATCTGCGGAAGCGGATAGGACAGGCCCGGTACATCAACACTTTGGACCTATGAAGGGGTACTGGCAGGTGCTCCTTGATCTGAACTCCAAACCCTACACTGCATTCAGATCACTGGTAGGACTGTTTCAGTTTATGATTCTGCCCTTTAGGCTGCACTGGGCACCTACTACCTTACAGGGACAGTGATGGAGTTTTTCAGGGCTGTGAAGAGTGGTCTGCGGCATACTTGGACAATGTAGTGATCTACAGCAACACCTGGGCAGACCACATGGAAAACCTATGACATACTCTGAAAAAGATCCAAGCAGTGGGCCTGTCCTTGAATGTTGCAAAGTGTGAGTGGGCCAGGCAAGAGACTAGTTACCTGGTATACCATCTGAGCAATGGTGAACTGCGAGCCCAGGTGTGCAAAGTGGAAGTGATTCAGTGCAGTCCCTGACCTAGTATGAAAAAGGAGGTGAGATCCTTCCTATGCCTAGTGGGCTGGTATCATAGATTCATCCCTTACTTTGCTAATGTTCCAACACCATTGACAGACTTGTTGACCAAAATAAGGAAACCCTGAGAAGGTGTTCAACATCCTAAAAAAGAGGATGTGCTCCGGCCCAGTCCTATAAAGCCCCAACTTTGATCAATGGCTCTTGGTGCAAGTCGATGCTTCAGAGAAGGAAATGGAGTGGTACTAGCCAAGGGGATAGCACGAGAGAAAAAACCAGGAGTGTTCCTGAGCAGGAAGAGACTGGATGCCCTCCGGTATTACCTCCTGGGATGAGAGTTTGGAGATGCACCATCATGCATTGACCTGGATCCACTCAATGAAGGATCGCAATGTCCAAATTATGTATGGCTAGAAAGCTATACCTACAAACACCATGTAAAAGGGAATTTTGCATAGTATGTCCCAATAGAGTTCTTTCTTCTCTATGAGAAGTATAATAAAGTAATATTTCAGATTCAGGGTTCAGGTTCATGTTGAGCTTAGTCAACAGCATAATGTTGATCACAACAAAATTATTTTCCAAATTAAATAAATTAATACAAAAATCCATTTCCCTAAAGCTACATACACACATGCATATCTTAAAGCTTGTGGTTTCATATAACAGTTGATGCAGATGACAAGTAGTAACACAAAAAATATCTTACTCTCAGTGTTACTAACACCACAAGCTGGGAAAAAAAGACTTACGGGCAGCTCAATGTCTCCACCTATTCTTATATTTATATTGTGTTTCTCAGTAAGAGCTCAATGATTGTCTTCATGATGACCATCATCTCTCTGGTCCTGCTGGCCTCTCTGATGCCACAGCTGACCACTGGTGAGACAGATTATATAACAGCATATTATATTAATTGATTTCTCCTAAATAAGATGACTTATGACTCAAAAATCTGAGCGAAGTCCTGCCACAAGCATCCAGGTTATAGGCCTAACGGTCTGAATGACATTATGCTTTTGAGGGTAAAAAACTTGAGACTGGAGATTTTTTTTTTTAAGGGCAACACGAACACACTTTTTTAAGCATTTTTTAACAGAGTATAAAGATCATAGATAATGCAAGATGCAAACAATATATGGTAAAGTACAAAATATGATTCAGTATCTTTTAATGCTGATAATTTTATTGCATTACAGCTACAGAAAAAAGTCAAAGAAAACAATAAAGTCAAGATTATTAAAATACAAACACAAGAGGGCGACATCAAAGCTGATTCTGTCTGCAGTGTCGCTGGCTGGGGAAGCCTGTGGATTAATGGCTCAGTGAATGATCGTCTAATGTTACATGTCCCACCAGAGACAGTAATATATTGAGCAGCTTTGGGACTCTCTGATCACTGTTTGGTTCATCTTATACCAACCTACAGGCAGAAACTGAAATCTGCTAAACCTGTAGTAAAGACTGTAAGCAGATGGACCAACGAAACAGAGCGGGTTTTACAGGCCTGTTTCGAATGGACTGATTGGAGTGTTTTTGAAGCTGCTACCACCGATCTGGATGAGCTCACAGAGACTGTAACTTCATATATCAGTTTCTGTGAAGATATATGTATTCCTAGCAGGACCTATTTAACATATAACAACGATAAACCATGGTTCACTAAAAAACTCAAACAACTTTGCCAGGCCAAGGAGGACGCCTACAGGAATGGGGACAGAGTCTTGTATAATCAGGCCAGAAACACACTGAATAAGGAGATTAGAGCGGCTAAAAAGAACTACACTGAGAGATTGGAAGATCAGTTCTCTTCAAATGACTCCGTTTCAGTGTGGAAAGGTCTGAAAGCCATTACAAACTACAAGACACCATCCCCCAGCACTGAGGTGAATCAACGACTTGCTGAAGACCTGAATGAGTTTTATTGTAGGTTTGAAAGCCCCCACACCCATTCTGACCATCTCTTTTCACAACCTTTAACACCTCCAGTGACCCTCCCCTCCCCCCCACTCTTCAGATTAGTGAAGACGAGGTGCGCCAGGTCTTCAGAAAGAACAAAAGAAGAAAGGCACCAGGCCCAGACGGTGTCACACCAGCCTGTCTGAAAACCTGTGCTGATCAGCTGGCCCCCATCTTCTCACAGATATTTAACAGATCCCTGGAGCTGTGTGAAATTCCATCCTGCTTCAAACGCTCCACCATCATCCCCATCCCAAAGAAACCCAAAATTACTGGACTTATGGACTATAGACCTGTTGCTTTAACGTCTGTGGTCATGAAGTCATTTGAAAACTGGTTTTGGCCTATCTGAAGAACATCACTGGACCCTTACTGGACCCCCTGCAGTTTGCTTACCGAGCAAACAGGTCTGTGGATGATGTAGTAAACATGGGACTGCACTTCATCCTGCAACATCTACACAAATCAGGGAATTATGTGAGAATATTGTTTGTGGACTTCAGTTCGGCCTTCAACACCATCATTCCAACACTCCTCCAGTCCAAACTAGCCCAGCTCTCTGTCCCTAGCTCTATTTGTCAATGGATCTCCAGCTTTCTGACAGATAGGCAACAGCTAGTGAGACTGGGTAAATTCACATCCCACAGCCGCACCACCAGCACAGGTGCTCCTCAGGGTTGCGTCCACTCTCCACTGCTCTTCTCCCTGTACACCAATGACTGCACATCTAAAGACCCCTCTGTCAAGCTCCTGAAGTTTGCGGACAACACCACACTCATCAGCCTCATCAATGACGGAGATGAGTCTGCTTACAGACAGGAGGTTAAAGAGCTAGCTGTCTGGTGCAGTCACAACAACCTGGAGCTCAACAAGCTCAAAACAGTAGAGATGACAATGGACTTCAGGAGGAACTCCCCTGCTCTCCCCCCACTTACTATCATGGACAGCACTGTAATGTCAGTAGAAACATTCAGGTTTCTGGGCACTACAATCACTCAGAACCTGAAGTGGGACAATCACATTGACCTGATTGTCAAAAAGGCCCAGCAGAGGCTGTACTTCCTTCGTCAGCTGAGGAAGTTCAATCTGCCGAAGGAGCTGCTGAAACAGTTCTACTCGGCCATCATTGAATCCGTCCTCTGCACCTCAATAACTGTCTGGTTCAGCTCAGCTACCAAAACTGATCTTAGAAGACTACAAAGGATAGTCCGGACTGCTGAGCGAATCATTGGTACAACCCTCCCTACCCTCCAAGATCTGTACTCATCCAGAGTGAGCAAAAGAGTTAGCAAAATCATTCTGGACCCCTCACATCCAGCCCACTTCCTCTTCGAACTGTTGGCATCTGGTCGGTGCTTCAGAGCACGGACTACCAAAACAGCCAGACATAGAAAAACCTTCTTCCCTCAGGCCATCCACCTCATGAACAGTTAAATTCCCCCCACTGTGCAATAAAATGTGCAATACCGCTATCCATACCTATATTTATTATAGATTCCATACATTCAATTCCTTTGTATAATTTGTATATAGAACATCTTTACTTGCATTATATTGTCTTGTGAATTGTCTTTCACATATTTATTCTAATCACTCGTTTATTTGTCTATTGTTTGTGTCTTTTCATATATTTATTCTAATCACTTATTTATTTCTTTCATCTGTGTCTTGTCACTTGTGATCCTGTCTGTGCACTGGAAGCTTCTGTCACCAAGACAAATTCCTTGTGTGTGTAAGCACACTTGGCAATAAAGCTCTTTCTGATTCTGATTCTGATTTCATCTCTTGTATCGCTGCAATTCACCTGTGTATCCTAATGTGTATACTAAGATTTAACCTTATCTGGAGTGGATCCGCAAAATAATAAAAAATTTTAAGTGAATTCATGAATTTATTTCAATAAAAGTATCACATGACAGGCATCAATCATTTGAAGATTTCTCATTGTCACAACCACACAAAATTACAATTTTACAACCCAAGGGAAATGGGTAATAACTTGTCTACTTGATTTTGGAGTGAAATGGATTGGGGGGAATAATCAGAAATCATTTTTGTCACATTTTATACAAGCTGGACTTCAGTAAAACATATCCAAGGGAATTTTTGATATATTTGATATGTTTTGGATTTTTGTATCTCCGAACAAATTCCCATATTTTATTAAGCTACAATAAGCTATCAATGTTTCTGTTTTTTATTTGATGCCAAAAAAGATGTAGTAAAGATGTAGTCAACTAACATTTGCACAAACTCAAATCTCCTCCTTTAAAACCCTTGTGTGATTGTGAGCCTATGCTTTTCCGTGACAGAAAAGATAATAAAAATGTAGCAATTCTCTGGTGTTAATTTTGTGATCAAAGAGGTCCATTGCCTCCATTTTTTTCAATCAAAAAGGATGAAGTGTTTGTTTAAATATTCAATACATGAATCTATGTAGCATCAATATGTGTAAGTGGTCCTTATCATTGCAGCCCTATAAAATCGTAGTAGTTTACTAAGAAAGGATTGAGGTAACCAAAATTACTTCTGCCACAACCGTACAAAAGCAGAGTAAATTCCTGATAATGATACAGAGAAAAGTAAAAAAAAAATGTCTCAACTTAAAGGGTTACTCCACCTCAGAAAGAAAATTTATGGAACATAAAATAAGATAATTTGAGAAACATCTTAGTATTTTTTGTTCATACGATGAAAGTGACTGGTAACCCAAACAGCTTTGTTTTGACTGACCTATACCTTTTTTTATAATTATTATTTTTATGAAGTTATACTCTAAATAAGAAACTAAATCTGCCAGCAGGTGGCAGTAAATGTCTTTATGAGTCATTCATTCATTTGATTCGTTCAAACGGCTTATTAATTCAGTAAGTAAATGGCTCACTTTATGAATGGGCCTTTGAATCAGTGATTCACATGATTCGTTCAAAACACGGATTCATTCAGAAACTAAACACCATAATACTGAATCTGTTTTTTGTGAGTGAGATGAATTAATGCATGTTCAGATTTGTTCTAGAACTAACTTCTTACTCTTAATTTCTCTCAACAAAGGGACAGAAGAGCTTTTAATCAGTAAATGGGGGGAAAAGTAACTGGAGTTACTTATTTGAAAAAAGTAACTCAGATATTTTCTTGACAATTAAAAAGTAATGCGTTACTCTACTAGTTATTTAGAAAAAGTAATAATATTACGTAACTCGTGTTACTTGTAATGTGTTACCCCCAACACTGCAGATAGCACATGTACGTCTTCAAGATGTCTGTTAAAGATCACTTGATCTGGAAGACATCTGCTGTGTAGAAACATCAGACAGACGTCTGTAAAATGTCAGTTTTACGCACATTATAAATCATAAACATCTTAAAGACATCAATAGACATTTGACATACTGCAGATTAGCAAACACTCTAAAAAAATACGTCTTACAGATGTAGATGTTCTCTGCTAAATTTAGCAAAAACACAATATTATTGTGTTTAAAATATGATAATTTTTTAAAACCGTAAATAACTTCTTATTTACGGAACCGTTGTATAAAATCACATTTAAGCTTGTGATAGATCAGGACAAAATCAGCATTCATGTCATACAGCTCTTGCTTCCAGTGTGACATCATGTAATATATATGTATGCAACAAAACAGGGCCTTTTTTGCACCAGTATCTTAAATTTTAGGGCATAACTGCATTGATGGAGTTGTTGCCCTGCATCACATTTGTCAACCGTCAACTACATGAAATATAAGATGACGTACAGGTCTGCGGGCGTGGCCAGTGCATTAACTGCGTTAAAATATTTTAATTGCATTATTTTTCATAGCTAATTAACATATTAAACTGATAGCCCTAATACATATATATACCACCTGTGTTATGTTGTTTTTTTCATTAAAATACTTTGATATTTATAGTAATGAATTGTAAAATATTCACGTACCAAAATATACGTTGGCGAACGTTGGTCCTGGAGAGCTGCAGCCCTGCATAGTTTTGCTTCAACCCTAATCAAATGCACCTGAACAAGCTAATCAAGGTCCGAAGGGTTACTAGGAAGCTACAGGCAGGTGAGTTTTAATTAGGGTTGAAGCTGAACTCTGCAGGGCTGCGCCTGTCCAGGACTGGAGTTCGCCACCTCTGTTCTAGAACACCATCCAACCATCTGTGGCCTGAAAATGAGACCACAAGGATTAGCAAGAATGATATTTACTTATCACTGTGTTACTTATACACCACAAATTGGCAAGAACAAAAAAAATAATAATTATGGGCAGCTCAACACTGCAGATGGTATCACTTCCTTTCGTGACACAAAAGTCTGCAATATAGGGTGGCCGAGAGAGCTCAACACGCTGCAACTTAAGAAAATACATGCAAACAGAAAAAAACGACAACAAATTAAGAAAACATCTTCATCAGTTTGACAACACAGGCACTGCAAAACAACCAAACACAGAAACGCGCTACAAACACACAAACGCGCTGCAAATAGCACGGACCACAAAGGAAATGTTTCAGGGGGACCTAAAAAAGTGACAAACCCAGCGGGGACCTGATTATTTGTTCAGTGGCTTTTGGTCAGAGCAGAGACCAAGGAATCGTATGATTAGGATGTTAAAATAAACAATAAACTCACCTTTTAGTCACCGACAACACCTTTGTCTCGTCTTTGCAAAAGACGATCAAAGAAGCTGTCTTAAAATACACAATCCTTTTTTTTGTGAGTGCATATGAGCAAAATCATACCAAGTAGCTGTGAGATATAGGCGTATATGCCGATATGCAGCCATATCTCACAAGTGTGATGTGTGCTATTGCGTTTATATAACAGTTCAGCGGTATGAGTGTGTAAATACACAAGAAACAACAACGGAGTGTCTTTAAAGGGGGGTCCTGGTTGTTAAAATGTTTTCAGACTGGTCAAAAATAAAGCTAAATGAAATAAAATAATACATTGAAAAGCATGCATAAGTCAAGTCAAGTCAAGTCAAGTCAAATTTTATTTATAGAGCACAAGTTTAACACAACCGTAGTTGATCCAAAGTGCTTTACAAAAAATAAACAGGAAAGGATAAAACAAATATAAGAGCAATTAAAATGAAAATTCATAACACAACAATTTAACACAAATTAATTTTGCCAAATTCATGCACAACATCACCCAAATGCTAATAAGTAAAAATATGTCTTTAAGCTCGATTTAAAAACATCCAATGATGTAGAAGCTCTGATGTGCAATGGTAAACTGTTCCAGAGTTTTGGGGCAACTACTGAAAAAGCCCGATCACCCTTTGTTTTACAACGTGAACGGGGGACGAATAATAGTAACTGATCATTAGATCTTAAAGACCTAGAAGCTGCATAAGGTGCGATAAGATTACAGATATAGTCTGGGGCAGAATTATGCAATGCCTTATATGCAAAAAGAAGAATCTTAAAATCAACTCTAAATTTTATAGGGAGCCAGTGCAATGAAGCAAGAACAGGGGTGATGTGATCCCTTTTCTTAGTTCCTGTTAAGAATCTGGCTGCCGCATTTTGAACCATCTGTAACCGAGAGAGTGTAGATTGAGGTAGGCCAACGTACAGAGAGTTACAGTAATCCAGACGAGAAGAAATTAACGCATGAATTACAATTTCAAGGTCTTTACTGGATAAAAAGTGTTTCACCTTAGACAATGATCTGAGATGAAAAAAACTACTCTTTACAACTGTATTTATATGCTTGTCAAAGTGAAGAAAAGGATCGAGATGGACTCCAAGATTCTTTACGTAGTCATGTAGGTTGTTACTTAGAGAACCTAACTTTGTTTTGATAGAGTTATTAGTAACAGCAGGGCCCAGTAGCAACACCTCGGTTTTATTTTCATTAAATTGCAAAGAGTTTTTTGCCATCCAGGTCTTGACTTCACTAAGACATGACAAAAGATGATCAATTGAAAAGTCATTTCCTGGTTTGAGTGGAAAATATAATTGGAGGTCATCGGCATAAAAATGGTAATTAATGTTATGTTTCCGGAGAATTGAGCCCAAAGGAAGCATATAAATGGAAAACAAAAGAGGCCCAAGAATGGATCCCTGTGGAACACCACACTGGATAGGTGCAACGGGAGAAGTAAAAGATCCAATATTTACAGAGAAAGTTCTCCCCTTTAAGTATGAGGCAAACCACTCTAAAGCTAAACCCTGCACCCCGACAACACACTCAAGTCGATTCAGAAGAATATTATGATCAACCGTATCAAATGCAGCACTTAAGTCCAGGAGTATTAAGATAGCAGAAGATCCAGAATCAATAGACAGCAGAATGTCATTTGTGACCTTCAGCAATGCAGACTCGGTACTATGCAGTGCTCTAAAACCAGATTGAAACGGATCTAAAATATTATGTGTATCCAGATATGAAGTAAACTGTGATAGTACAACTTTTTCCAAAACCTTTGAAATGAACGAAAGTTTAGAAATAGGACGATAGTTGTTATGTACTGCGAGGTCGAGGTGAGGGCCTTTCAATAAGGGTTGTTTTTAAAAATTTGGTAGGAAACCTGAAGTTTCCACCTACGCTCGGCCCTCCTACACTCTTGTCTGAGAGTGCGAGTGAATGCATTTAACCAGGGTTGAGGACTAAGCTTAAGTTTTTTGCGCTTAAGTGGAGCAACTACATTTAAAGCATTACAACAGGCAGAGTTAAACGTTTCAACCAATAGTTCAGTATCCATACAAGATGACAGAGAGGCATTTGAATTTGAAATAAACTTGGAGTAAGACTCACAGAATTCAACAGCAGTATTAGCATGAAAAACACGAGAGTAATGTACAGACTGAGAAAGAATAGGCTGAACATATGAAATAGCAGGCTCAAAAATAACAGGATAATGATCAGAAATGCCAGCATCAGATATTTCTGAGATATGTACAGAGAAACCACGAGTCAAAACTAAATCCAGCGTATGGCCTCCATTATGTGTAGGACTTGAGACAGACTGTACAAAATTGAGTGAATCCATAAGGCTCATAAAGTGTTTAACCATAGGTTTGGAAGGACAACAAACATGAATGTTAAAGTCCCCTAACACCAATATTCTGTCACAACGAGACACTTGAGTAGACAGAAATTCCGAAAACTCATGAATAAATGTCGAACAGACTTTAGGTGGTCTGTAAACTAATGCACAAAGCAGAGGGCCATTTAGATCCATTTTTAAAAGTTGCACCTCAAAACTGAGAAAAGTATCAACAGGCAGAAGTCTAGATTTGAATGAGTTTCTAAAAACAGTGAATGTCCACTTGGTCTGGGAGTACTGTAGGAGGAACAGTCAGAGGGGGTCAGCTCACCAAAAGATGACATGTCACCATTTTTTACCCAAGTTTCAGTCATAAACAAAAAGTCCAAGGCATGAGAAATAAAAAAATCATTTAAAATAAAAGTTTTATTTGCCAGTGACCTAGCATTCACTAGAGCCATTTTGACTGGTGGGTGAGTAATCGTTGAAGAAGTGGAAATGCCTGATAGAGCACCCAATGAAACCGATTTCAGATGACGGAGATTCTTAAGGTTCACGGTCCCATTTTCCCAACGTGCTTTTGTATGCCATCGGCGAAAAGAAGACCAAACAGCAGGTATCGTAACTCCAGTAGCTGAGGTAGTAGAAGCAGTCTTTGTACACTGTCCGCGACGGGAGCCCCGATGTATATAACGGGGCCGGCGAGCAATTCCAAGTGCGACACAGTGATCGCGGAGTTCGACGTGCAGTTTTGGACGGGTTTTAAAATTCAAAGAATGCAAGTCCGAAGATGAATAAAATGGCATATTATAATTCCACAAGCCGGAAGGCAGTAATGAATCCTGCAAAACCGCGCAGAATGTAGTAAAAACAGACAAGCCCACAACGAGCATCAGAAGGAAAGACATCCTACAGCCGCATCTATTCAGCCAGGTTTTGAAAACACGCGTTAGCCAGCACACCAAAGAACTAGGCCACTTTACAACGCAGTTACTTGGCAAGTCAGCCCTTTTTTAAGACCACCTCCACCAAGACAAGCGCATGACCGACGACCAGCAACCAACAACCGACACCCCGAAAGAAAGTGTTAACTTACTCACAGAGGACGGTAGAACAGTCGTTACGTGGTGGCGAAAGCTCGCGTTTGGCAGGTACAGCTTTACTGAAGGTGTTATCCAAGTAAGTTTGTAAAACGTTGTGATAAAACAAATCCAGAGACTGGATAAAACTCGGAAAACAAACAAACTGCAGAGCTCAAAAACATACACCGGAGAGCAGCAGCAGTCAGACACGCCAGCGTTCGCTCAAATCTAACAATCAACTGTTGCAGTTTTCTAAACTCAGAACTGGAGATGTTGTTTTTTTCCCCCCACAAACATTGGTTATTAGTTTATTAGGCTCACAAAGTAAAGCTTGGGTTGTTTGTAAGAACTACATGAAGCTACATGCAAGAGAAAAGAAGAACACGCTTCAAACTGCAAGCCTTTCACATCATACATAAAGGAATTTGTAGAAACTTACCAAACCACAAAAATAGTTTCTAACTGAAAGCCAAAGAAATGAAGGACAGTTACTGGCTTTTGAAGTTCAATTACTGACTTCCAAACTTTAAACAAAAACTGTAAGTTCTCAATTGACCCTTCATCTCTCAGGTTCAGAGGACAGTTGTGGTCATCTGTTCATCTGCGATTTTAGTATTTTGACTGAAACGTTCTAATACCTCCATCTTAAAGGTAATAAAAACCAGTAAATAATTGTGTGTTACTTTACAGCTAATCAAAACTTTACAAAAATTCTTTAGACATATGCTCTTTATATAATTTCAGTACAAGCTGAGCTCAGCAACATAATATTGATCACAACATAATTCATTTCCACTTGTGACTTTAAAGACAATCTGTACATGTTAAAATACTCACAGTTTCAATATAGCCAAAAGACAAATAGATACAAAAAGCGATTTCCATATTCTATCAGCCAGAGCACGCACACACGCATATATCTTGTGTCTTAGATATGGTGGTTTCAAATAACAGTTGATGCAGATTTGGTGGACTCCTCATTTCGCAATGATGAATTTGTTGTGACTGCTGCACATTGCAGAAAGAAGTAAGACTTCAATTTTGTCTCAACTGTAATGCTGATGCATTTTGGACCAGCCGCAACCACCCAATAAAGCATTACAATCTAACCTTGAGGTCATGAAAAATTAACATTTCTGCATTTAACATTGAGAGAATAGGTTTTAATTTAGATATATTTTTGAGATATAAAAAGTAGGTTTTACAAATGCGTGGTAACATAATGCAAAGACATTCATTGTGTTTTTATGATTGGGTCACTGAATGTGAAAACAGGTAGGTCTACGATTAGTAAAGGGGGAATTACATCCACTGTCTGTTACCTTTAGGGTAACAACGTCTGAAGCACAGCTCACACAGAAATCACTTTCAAACCAAGTTGCTTTCTTTTTCGGTTAACAAGGTGAATTTGTGTGTGGAAAACTTTCGTCCTCACTTGAAATTCTCAATCGTCTGGATCCTGTTAAATTCAGAACAGGTTTATGGTTATTATCTCATCTCTGAGGTCTTTCCTTCTGTTCACAAAGTATCAGAGATTACATATCTTAAGTGTATCTTAAGTGGAATAACTGAATATATTTGGGACAAGTTTGTCATTTCTGCAATTCCCTTAATTTACCACTAGAGGCACCCAACTTTTTAAATCGGACGTCTGTATATGCTCAGTAAAAAAAAAAAACGTCCTCTTACTTTCATTTTTTATTTTCCAGAAAATGTCTTAACATGTGTAAACATTTCTATATTTGCATTACTTAATTAACTTAATTAACAACTGAGACATCAACTGAACAAGTTTTACATACGTTTCAACAGAAATGAAATAATGAGTCCCTGAACAAACTGCTCCATCAGCACCAACTGCTTTAAATAGGCTATTACAGTGCATCCCATCCAGTGGTGTATTCCAATTTTTTTTTTTTTTTTTTTTTGTATGAGTATACTGTGATTCCCAGCCTCATTCTTACCCGACTCACAGCAACACCCTATAAGCACCAACCCCCTTTACGAAACCATGCAGTATACATCTACATGAAGCTGAAAGCATTTAGAAGATATAAGCATTCAAAACTTAGTTTCTAACTTCCACCACTATGAATCAACGAACGTCCTGCACTTCAGCATCTCACCAAACCTCCTGTCCAATCAAATGCTCTCTAGATTCTGATGCATCCCATCCCCTACACTATAAACAGACACTGAAACTGCAACTGAAATTTGGTTACTTGTTCATAGAGTTAGTATTTTCTGTATGGGGAATGACAGGTAGTGTACGATACAGTCATGGCCAAAAATATCGGTACCCTAGCAATTCTGTCAGAAAATGCAACACTTCTCTCAGAAAATAGTTCCAATTGCAAATGTTTTGATATGCACATGCTTATTGTTTTTGTTTGCAAAAAAAAAAAAAAAAAAAAACAGGGAAGAACAGTCAAACTTGATAAAATTTCACAGAGAACCTCAAAAATGGACTGGACAAAATTATTGGCACCTGGTCAAAATTATAATAAATAGTTGCTTTTCAAGCATGTGATGCCCCTGTAATTTTGGGGAAAATTGTGGAAAAACATGGACAATCTCAAGGCTACAAGTCCATCTCCAGTGATCTTAATGTTCCTGTGTCCACTGTGGGCAATATCATCAAGAGGTTTACAGCCCATGGCATTGTAGCCAACCTCCCTGGACGTGGACAGAAGAGAAATTAATGAAAAATTACAACGAAGGACTTATGTGACAAAACCACAATCCTTCTGGGAGAATGTACTGTGGACAGATGAGACAAAAGTAGAGTTTTTTGGTAAAGGACACCATGGCACTGTTTACAGAAAAAGAAATGAGACCTTCAAAGAACACATTCCCTACAGTCAAACATGGTGGAGGTTCAAAGATGTTTTGGGTTTGCTTTGCTGCTTCTGGCACTGGATGCCTTGACTGTGTGAACAGTATCATGAAATCTGATGATTACCAAAGAATTTTGGGGCGCAACGTAGTGGCCAGTATCAGAAAGCTGTGTCTCCACCAGAGATCATGGGTCTTCCAGCAGGACAATGACCCCAAATACACCTCAAAAAGCACTCCGAAATGGTTACAAACAAAGCGCTGGAGAGATCTGAAATGGCCAGCAATGAGTCCAGATCTGAATCTCATAGAACACCTGTGGAGAGATCTCAAAACAACAGGACCAAAAATTTTGTCCAGTGCATTTTTGGGGTTCTGTGTGGAAATGTATCAGATTCGACTTTTCTTCTCTGTTTTTTTTGTGTTGTTCCAATGCAAACAAAAAAATAAACGTGAGTACTAAAACATTTGCAACTGCAACAATTTTCTGAGAGAAGGGTTGCATTTTCTGACAGAATTGCAGGGGTGCCAATATTTTTGGCCATGATTGTATAGGGGATATGGAACAATTCAGACAGTATACTATAAATATGCTTTCCGTTGGGTGAAATAATTCTGGTTTTACGCTGTGTCGCGCAAACTGCCACAGCACACACACACAGTCTGCTCTGGTCCAGACACACGATACACAAAATACAGCTAGAGCTACATGCATCTTGTATACTGTGGTTTCAACAGATGAAGCACCCAACATCAGTGTTATTGACACCACAAGGTGAGAAAAAACACTTACAGGCAACTCAGTGTCTCCACAGTGTCTTTTATTTCTACAGAGGTTTGTCAGTGATAGCGCACTGTCTACTTTGAACATGACCATCATCTCTCTGCTCCTGCTGGCCTCTCTGCTACAACACCTGATTTTAACTGGTGAGACTGATCATATTCAAGCACATTATGGTTATATTTCTTTGGTATGTACAGAAGAAGATGACTTATGACCCTATCTCTCGCTCAGCTCACGTGGATGTGGGTATAGTGAACGGCAGAGAAGCAAAACCCCACTCCAGACCTTACATGGTTTCTCTTCAGGTGGGCTGTAAACATGTCTGTGGTGGATTCCTCATCTCTGATAGATTTGTCATGACTGCTGCACATTGCAAGAAGTAAGACTTCATTTTAGTCTCTACTGCTGTAAAAAGTTAGAGTTTTTATATCATAGTTTATAAATGTTTGCTTATTACACCAATAAGACTTTCTTACACAGATATGAGAAAGTAACAGCTGTGGTTGGCATGCATGACTTAAAAAAAAGAAAGAGGGATTCTGACCGCATCAAAGTGATGTCTTACCACGACCATCCAGACTTTAACCAGACCACTTTGCAGAATGACATTATGCTTTTGAGGGTAAGAGTAGTTCAAATGACTCATATTAAACAATTAGTCAGTCTATCTTTTAATGATGATAATGTTATTGTATTACAGCTAGAGAAAGAAGTCGAACAAAATAAGAATGTCAAGATAATTTCCATACCAACACAAGAGGGAGACATCAAACCTGATTCTGTCTGCAGTGTCGCCGGCTGGGGAAGACTGAGTCTTGAAGGGAAAACGAGCACACGTCTCATGGAAGCAGATGTGAAGATCATGAGTAACACAGAATGCAAAAATAAATGGAATGACAAATACTCAGCCTCACAGATGATGTGTGTCTATGGCCATGGAGGAAGCTGTAAGGTATGTATACAAAAACAATATCAATTTGAAACCATCAGTACTGAGAAGTATCACCTCAGTTATGTGTTAATCTGTGTTTCTTCACAGGGGGATTCAGGAGGTCCTTTGGTTTGTGAAGACATTGCAGTCGGCGTCACTTCCTTTGGTGGTTCAAAAGAATGCAATAGTCATGAACACCCTGAAGTTTATACAAAGATCTCAGCATATCTTGCATGGATCCAGTCCATAATTGCAAAAGTTAAGTAATTTTTGCGATGAGAAAGGATTAAGTGTTTAAATGTTCAATAAACAAATTGTGTGTCAAGCATCAATATGTGTAAGTGGTCCTTATTACTACAGTTCCATTTTATTCAAAATATCATTTTTTTTATCTTCGACATCTTCAGAAAAGAAAGAAATTCCTGCAAGTTTGTACAGCTTGAGGTAGTAAACATTGGCTAAAGCTCCCATTCGGTGTATCAGTGGCACCTGAGGTGTCCAGATTGAAACAACATGAATTGTTAGTAAGTCTAAAGGGAATTGAGCCCATTGCAGATATTTTAGTTGTTGGATGTGGTGACTCAGACCAGAAAGAGAAGAATGATCATGATTTAAAGCTTCAGGCTCTGCTGGAGCATTGCAGAGAGGTCAAGCCACAACTTACAGTAGGTTCTTAAAAATTGCTCCTTGGTCATATCCTTTTATCCACTGACCTAAGGGCTATCATAGATATGGTACCTACAGTACGGGTGTTAAAGGTTTACAGCATCTCAAAGGATTTGCAAATTATTTAGCCAAGCTAATGTCCCACTTGTCGAATGTTTGCATCCACTGCGCACTTAGTTGTTAAAGACACTCTTGGCATTGGCTGCCTTTAGCCACATCGATGCCTGTGTAAGTGCTATCATGATGTTACTAAGCCTGTCACAGTACAAAGTGACTCTATCCAAAGTGGTCTTGGGTGTTGTCTTACTGTATATCCTGTTGCCTTCTCTTCAAGAGCTCCGACCCCCATGATAAAAATTCAAATTCAAACACAAATCGAGAAAGAGTGTCTTAATCGTTAATCATGTGACGTTACTGGGCAATGGTAACATCCGTTAATTAAAAGGTACCAGGCTACAGAAAATGGCATATACTCCAGTAATTATTTTGGGGGACCCACCCACATTTATTTTGCTTCCGACGCCCATGAATTCAGACAAAAATACAAAGGCAGCATTCTGATATACAGCATTAAATTTATATACAATATAACATTATGAGACTTTGCCCTCAGCCAAAACTATCTCACCCTGTCATTACGCTCAGACTGTTGCTCTACACCCTGGACTACATCTCCCATCTTCCACCACACTGATTGTGTCGTCACCTGTGGCCAATCAGCGGCCCTATTTAAGCCCCGGACTTTCCCTCGGTAACCCACCGAGTATTTTGGAGTTAATGTGGAGAACTGTGTCGGTTGTGTTTAGCGCTCGCCTAGCGCTAGCACCTTTACAGTGTTGTTCCTTAGTTTCCTGTGTTCCTAGTTTCCTGAGTTCCTAGTTTTCTGAGATCTTAGTTCCTAGTTCCCTGTGTTTAGTATTCTCGCCTGGCCACCTCGTTCTCATTTGTCTCACCGCCTGCCTTCCTGACTCTCGCTCGTTGTAAGGATTACCCCTCTGCCTCTCGTCACGGATTAAGTTCGCCACGGATCTACCCACACCTGCCTCTCGGACTATTCTTGTGTCTCGCCCCAACATACCTGTTTGTAATTGTTCTGACCCTGCCTGCTTGACTATGTATTTGTCTCGTCCTTTAAATAAAAGCTTGCGCATGGATCCCCTCGCCTCTCGTCTCCCTCTCCACGTTACAGCCGTGCTGCCCTTTCAGGTGTTTTAAAATGGATATAGAGTTTTTCACGATTGAAAAGGTTTTCTTCCCCTCTGACAACGCACAATAATGTTCTTTCCTTTGACATAAATAAACTCAAAATAATGACTGTATTTCCAGCTACAGAACGCGTACTTTCCTCTCCCCATGCTGACTTTGTTTTCATTGGTGGAATCCGCCTCACAGGCGCTTACCAGTCAAAGTAGGTCACAGGTAGAGGACGTTGCGTGTGCTAGCCAACACCCTTTTTACAATCCAGATGATAAAACAGATTCTGTCGGCAATGATGTAAAGCATGCTTGTAACTATACTCTAATTACTCATTTGGAAATTATAACGCGTTAAATTACTCCGTTACTAAAAAAAGAATCAAATTACAGTAACGCGTTACAAAGTAATGCGTTACTGCCTAACACTGTTCATGAGCACTGAACGACCACTGACGCCTTGGAGCTTACATCTCCAAAAACATTGCCGCAAATATATATTATATATATATATATATATATATATATGATGAGTTCAGATGGAAAAGCATTTTAAATAAGCATTTTTATCAGGCTCCTATGTACTGTATAGGTTTCTACCTAAACACTGGTAGTCATGATTGGGCTGAGACCGCTCTTCCTGAGTCAAGCAAAGTCAAAGCTGTGTTTCCTGAGTCAAGCAAATTCAGAGCTGTTGTTCCTGAGTCAAGTCAAGTCAAAGCTATGTTTTCTGAGTCAAGCAAAGTCAGAGCTGTTGCCAAGCAAATTCAAAGCTGCTGTTCCGGAGTCAAGTCAAGATAAAGCTGCTGTTCCTGGGTCATGCAAAGTCACAGCTGATCTTCACAAGCCTTGTCAAGCCACAGCTGATCTTCATGAGCCAGGTCATGTCACAGCTGATCTTCACGAGCCAAGTCAAGTCGCCATGTCTCGTCTGTCCTCTCAGAGCCTCGCCATGTTACGTCCGATACCTCTAGGCTGCAGGCATCCCAGTAGCGTCAACACTGTCAGGCCCAATCATCAAAGGAATCCTGCCACCCGCTGCTGCTTTCCCCTAATGGTGGTCACCATTTTGTGTGTCCAGAGGTCTCATCTCTCCATGAGTCTGCTCCAGAGGTCTCGTCTCTACATGAGTCTGCCCAGAGGTCTCGTCTCTCCACGAGTCTGCTCCTGAGGTCTCGTTTATCCTCGAGTCCACTCCTGAGGTCTTGTCTGTCCACGAGGCCGCATCTGTCCATGAGTCTGCGCCAGTGCCCCTGGAGGTGGCACCTCCATCTGCAGAACCTCCAAAAGGGGCGGCATTTCCCTTTGGACTCTCTGCCTGTCCTGTCACGGCCACTGAGGTGAACAACGAACTCTCTGCACGTCCTGTCACGGCCACGAAGGCCGTCAGTGAACTCTCTCCCCTGTCTATCTGCTCAGCTCCAACAGAGACTGCTGTTAAGCCTACTGTTTTCCCTGCCTCTCTCCTTGTTGCTCTGTCTGCCTCTCCTGTCCCTGTTCTCCCCAGTTCCCAGTCCATGACGCGGGTGTCTGCTCCGCCCCGGTGGGCTCCTGGGCCACCTGCTCCACCCTGGAGGGCTCTTGCTCCATCTGCTCCGCCGCCCTGAAAGACTCTTGCTCCGTCTGCTCCGCTGTGGGGATCTTTGGTCTCGTCAGCTCTGCTATGGTGGTCCTTTGCTCATCCTGCTCTGCCGGTCCTGCCTCAGTCCCCGGGTCCTTCACATGGACCTGGCCCTTCTTCCCTCGCCTTGTTCCACCTCTGCCCCACCGCTCTCTTGGACTGTTTGTTGGGAGCGTCTGGAAGCCGCTCTTTGGGCTTTACACAACCAGATGTCGCCCTCTCACATTCACATTACATTGACTGTTGCACCACACCCCGAACTACGTTCCCCATCAGCCATTGCACTGATCACCTGCGTCCAATCAGAGACTCTATTTAAACCCCGGACTTCACTAGTCGCCGAGTATTGGATTGTTGTTAGCATTCATACGAAGCCTGTTCCTAGTTTTCCTGTGTCTAGTTTGTTCTTGTTTTTGCCTTGCTTTCTTAGTCTTGTTTCCTAGCTTAGTATATCGTTTAGTCTTTCTCGCTGCCTGCCTTTTGGAAATCTTGTCTGTCTTTTCGGATTATCCTTTGCCTAGCCCCCTGGATTTCGTTCGCCGTTCTCTGACCCTCACCTGCCTTACGGACTACTCTTTTGTCTTCCCCTACATACCTGAATGCCGTTGCCTGACCCTGCCTGTTTGACCATGTCTTTGTTGATGTCCTTAAATAAAGCTCTGCTCTCTGGATCCGCCCATTTCACGTCTCCCTCATTAGGTTACACCTTCGCTGGTGAGACTGATTTACTAAACTGCATATTAGTTCATCACTAAAAGATGTATTAATCACAACCAAGATGTTCTGCATTTTTGGTGACCCTTACCAAAAAGAAGTATACTTCAAGTTTATTTTATTAAGTATACTTAAGTAAAGTTCAAGTATATTTTTAAGCATACTTTTTGTAGTAAGTATACAAATATCACTATACTAGTAGTATACTTTTAAGTGTACTATTTCAATACTCCTTGGGACTAAATTGGCCCACTTTCTAGTATATAAAAGTATACTTTTAAGTATACTTTAACAGAAGTAAACTTTGAGTACACAACTAGTTCACATTTATGTTTTCAGTTTGTACTGCAAGTATACTAAAAGTGAACTTATAGGTATACTGATAGTTTACTAATTAAATACTTTTTTATACTGCAAGTTTTATTTAAGTGAACTTTACATCATACTTTAAGTATACTACTATGTCTCAATTTAGGTATTAATTCGTATATATATTTTTATATGAATATCTGAACATACAAAACATCAAAATAAAGAACAGGGTCTGCTTGTAAATAAAAATGTTTTATTCTAGATTCATGCTTTTTTTTTATTTTTATAAAGACTTGAATGTGGGTAAATTGCATAAATAAAAAAATATATAAAAAAATTAATAAACAACATTTTGAACAAAAAGCTAAAAAAGACTATTCATGATAGTCAAAATGTAGATGGAGTTGATCAACACCCCAAAGCTTGACAGTCATTATTACCTTCTCATGGGCCGAAATTTTATTCCATATAACGTCTCACAGTTTTACATATCTATGATTTTGATGCTGTTTTATGTCTGAGGATTGTGTTACATTACATGTGGGAGCATCTTCTTCTTCACTTCTGTACAAAAAGATGTGCAGTAGCGCCCCTAGCGTATAACAATGAAAACACAGATTCTCAGAGCACAAGTACACCTCAAATATACTTAGATTTTACTTAGAAGTATAAAGCAAGTATACTTAAATGTCATTTTAAGTATATTTCTGATAAGTATATAAAGCACAAGTATAGCTCAAGTATAGCACAAATACACTTAGACTTTTTCTAAGTATAAATCAAGTATACTTAAATGTCATTTTAAGCATATTTCTGAGAAGTATACAGCACATTTCTGAGAAGTACATAAAAAGCATACTGAAAGTATACTTTCCTATTTTTAGTTTAAAAGAACTATACTAATAGCATACTTTAATAAACTTCTTTTTCGTGAGGGGATGCCTTATTAAGGTGTTTCTTGTAGGGTTAATAAGTCCATAACTGTATCTCTCTCTCAGCTCATGTGGATATAGTGAACGGCCGGAAAGCAAAACCCCACTCCAGACCTTACATGGTTTCTCTTCAGATGAACAAGGAACATGTCTGTGGTGGATTCCTCATTCATGACCAGTTTGTCTTGACTGCAGCACACTGCAGGAAGAAGTACGACTTTTGTTTAGTCTAAACTGTGATATTGACTGATTATTGATGTTTTTATTAGAATTTACAGTATATGGTTTACAAAGTTTTGTCATGAAGGCAGTGTGCTCAATATGGCCTTCTGAAAGAATACATACAACTGTGAAAAACGTTCATTATGACTTTCTTTGAACAGAAATGAGATACTGACAGCTGTGGTTGGGGCACATAACCTAACAAATAAGAATGAGGGGTCTGTCCGCATCAGAGTGAAGTCCTACCACAAGCATCCAGGCTATAGGCCTAACAGTCCTTCAAACCTGAATGACATTATGCTTTTAAGGGCAACACGAACACATACTTTTTTTGTTTTCTTTTGTTTTGTTTTTCAATGGTGTATAAAGATCATAGATAATGTAAGATGCAAAAAATATATGGTAAAGTACAAAATATGATTCAGTATCTTTTTATGATGATAATGTTATTACTATAATGTTTATTAAGAAAGGATTCAGGTAACCAAAATTAATCATTTAAAGGGTTACTCCACCTCAAAATGTAAATTTTGTCATTAATCACTTACTCGCATGTCGTTCCAAACCCGCAAAAGCTTTGTTCATCTTCAGAACACAAATTAAGATATTTTTGATGCATTCTGACAGCTATCTAGCCCTCACATAGACAGCAATAACACGATCAACATCCAGAAACGTAGCAAGGAGATCGGTAAAATAATCCAGGTGACATTAGGGGTTCAACTGTAATTTTACGAAGCTACAAAAATACTTTTTGTACGCAAAAAAAAATAAAATAAATAAAAATAAATAAATAAATACAATTTGGGATACTTTTGGAGCGTATCCCCTGAATACAAATGGCATATGCTGTTTTGTGTTAGCTGCGCCACGCAGATACGTTTTCTATGTTTTCTACTTCTATTTACGCTTTGATTTTCAAAAAACAGCATATGCTGTTTGCATTCAGGGGATACTCTCCAAAATTGTTGAATAAAGTTGTTATTTTTGTTTTCTTTGTGTACAAGAAGTATTCTCGTAGCTGACCATATTTGTCTTAATTTTGGACAGTAAGTCTTCAACATTACAACAGAAAATTTAGCACACTTCTTTTTTAATTACTTTGTGTAATAAAGTGTTTGTGGTCTACTTAATTTTAAAAAGAGGCACTTGGTTTGATATTTTGTAACATAATGCTAATGCTAATTTCACAATAAAATATTAGTTTGAATGTCCGCTGAGGAAAGTGATATCTTTGTCTGTTGACAGCGCTGCTCAGTGCATTTGTTGGCTGCATCCAGGGTTGGACTGGGACATGAAAACAGCCCTGGACATCATCCACACCGGCCCACCACGTTCACACACACACACACACACACACACACACACACACACACACACACGCGCACACACACACACACACACACACACACACACACACACACACTCTCTCTGTATGTATCTATATGTATTAATTCAGTTTCCATTATACTCAATATACATGTAAAATGACTGATTAGAATATAAATACAATTTATTTACTATTAAAATGAATTGAAAAATAATAAATAAGAAAATTCTAATTGTTTTATCATGTTTTATTGTAAATAATGAAAGGTCTTAATTGATGTATGGTTGTTATTCTAATGAAACATATTGATGCTTAGGGTACAAAATTTCAGCTGTAACTATATTTCAACATCACTACAAGGGCCTACAGACAGGCCCGGCTCCAGAAATGAGATGAAGGGTGGGCCAAGTGATATTTGAGGTGGGCCCGGGGTTGGGGGGCGGCGGGGTACTGGTAAATACATACATTATTTTAATACATAGATATTATGATAAAAGCACATTAGAACAATAGTTTATAGTGCCTCAAAATAGCACAGCTGAGTACACTAAATGTTCTTATGTATTGACGACACCTAAAAACGAATCCTTATGAATATTAAAATCGCGGTATTCATTTCATTATTATTGATGTTTTTAGTTGTCATATCAATGGCCTTATGTTTTCAGTTGCATTACTAAATTGTTTAATCGTTTACTCAATATGAAATAACATTCTGTTCTGTCTGCTTTCTGCTGCCAGCTCGCTTCCAAGATGCATGATGTTAAACAAGACTACACTTTAAACCCTTAAAATAAATAACATTTCTGCAATCGTGTAACCATTCATGTTATTTACTTTGTTTGCCGTGGTGGGACACAAAAGGCGTTTTCTCCGACATGCTGTGACTAACAATAGAGCCATATACACAAAAACGCAACATAATTACAAAATTAAGTGATTTCCATATCTTCAGAATCCATACGACTGCGAGGAACAGACCCAAATTCAAGCCTTTATCCGGCGATCTTCATCTCCATCCCGAGCAGCGAGTCCAGCAACCGTAGGCAGCAATAACCAGCAATAAACCCGCGCTGAAGTGCATTTTACAAACTCAAATATTTCCGCATCAAGAACCGACAGGTTTTACAGCAGGAAAATGGAACGCACAAATGGCTCCCTCCTGCATTCGTCACAGATTATGACATGCCGTTTTCTTGTGAGGTGTGTTTGAATGATGCGCGCGCGCCTTCACTGAATGAATAGGAAAATATTCTGAATCATATTTCAGCGATTAACAATTTAATTTCTGCTTCGCACCTCACAAACATACTGTATTTAGTCAAAGAGGACTACGGCTGCAACGCAGCGTCATTTGGACTGCTTTTGGTAGTGCTTAATTTTTGCAATAAGTAAATAATTGTGATTGTAGTTTTCTGTCTGTCATGTTTTTCTTTATTACTGTACAGAGAGAGTTATGGTTAGGTTTGGAGGTAGTAGTGGGATTAGCGACCATAAAAATATTTTTATGCTATATTGTTAATAAAAATGGTAATTTCAGTTACGTTTTCTATCCTTTTATATTAGCTATACAATGGGTAGGTTTGGGGGTAGGCTAAGGGGGCTAAAAATCGAAATCGCTCATTGATAAAATAGAAAAAAAAAAAGGGCAAGGAGAAGTGACTGACAGACCATGCTTGAGGATTTGCTGCTTAATGCTCAATGACAAACATTCTTTACACAGAGTGCGCGTTAATCACGAAACCAAAAGTGAAAGTAAACAGCGCAAAAGCGATTTCAATACCCTGCGTATCGATAGCGCGAAAACTATATACAATATTAAAATGTTTCGGGGTGTGAGCGGTTAGAAAAAAGACAAACTAGCAAACTGAATATCGCTAGCAAACTGAATATCGCTCCTTGGCTGTTAGGCTATCTAGTGTGGGGCCAGGGTGGGCCAAGCTTCTGATTGGGTGGGCCAGGCCCACCCTGCCCCCCCTGCAACCCTACAACCCTACCTACAGAAGAAGCTTAGTAAACAGCACACTTTTCTCTGCAACTTTGCCAATGATCAGCGAATACGTCACGTGTGCTGATCGTAAGTTTAGCAATCAGTCTCGCAGTTCGCATCAGCTTTATGCGGCCAATTAGAAAGACACAAACATGGGATTTCAACTATACAACAATAAACTTCCAAACAGAATTACGATTATAAATAATTTAAAAACTAAATGCCTAACCCACTGGCCCACAAAGACCGCGGCCCACCGGGAATCTCCCGGTAGTCCCGATGGCCAGTACATCCCTGGCTGCATCTTACAAGCAGTTGTTTAAAGTAAAAATAACTTCCTTGTTTACAACAGTGTTTTATTCTCTTTCAACATAAAAGTCTTTACTGCTGACTCGTAAAAACAGTCCTTGTCGCCATCTAATGGCAGAATAATAACTAAAATCACCATGGCGGACACACTGTTTCTCAATACTAAATACCATTATTAAATATGACTATTATTTACAGAAAATATAATTTAGCAAATAATAATTCTTAATAAACAACAACAACAGCAACAGCAATCATAAATGTTGCTAGGCATTTTGGTCAAAAGTGCAGGCAGTGCCCTTTAACTGTCACTCCCATTTTTGAACACAGACATAAAAATGCACTATCCAGACTTAAATTTTTATAATTCATGGATGAGAACATTTTGTAATATGATTTTGATGTACATTTTCTGTGGTAATGCAATGTCTGATTTCAAAATGCCTTTTAAAGGATGAATTTTGAGATTTTAAGTTTTGAACTGATACACAATTTCTTATGATTTCTAAAGTGTGAAAGGGAAAAAGGCAACGAAGAAAGTCTTTTGTGACAAAGGTCAGAACTCATATTATGATGTAGATTTTTTAAGTTGCACTCTTGACATATATTAATCTATTACTTTTCCTACATAATTTGTAACACAAAAATATGGTAAAATATTTATTTAGGAGTCTTAGACCTTTCCAACACTCAAAAAAATGATTCTTTAAACCTACTTAATTCAATTATGGATAGTGGTTCCACACAACCAAATTGTTCTTGATGAACATGAATGGAATTTTTTGAATCTATGCAAACTCTTTGTGTTGCGACAACACAGCTGAATGAGGAAGAATTTATGTGAAATTGTAATGTCCAACCAACTCAATTTTTTCACTTCCTTGTAATGTAAACCGGTGAAGTTTAGTGAACATCTTTTGGTTTATTAAAAACTGGCTAAATGTGTTTCACTTTATCAACATAAGGAGGTTTGTTTCAGACAACTCATTTAAATTATGGACAGTGGTTCCATCCAATTGCTTCTAGTTACTTTAACTAAATGATTTCTAGTTAAAGTTACTCCCTTCAACAAAGCATTTTTTGTGTGATTATCTTGCAATGAGTCATAAAAGACAAGATGTCACAAATGATCAAGTGTATTTGTTAAACAAGAGCAAGAATTACAGTTACAACCACATTACAAAATTACAGAAATATTAAACTACTGTCATTTTCTAATTGGCACATAAAGGTAACCAATCAAACCTTAATCCAGGAACAGGAACTGGCTCCAGAAATAACTTCTGCAGTACTCCAAATGTGTACCTGATTTCAGGAGTTCAAGTTTAGTCCATATATCAGTCCCAGCAACATGTTTGTTCATAGGGTTTACTGCTAAGGTCCTGAAGAACTTTATCTTCCAACACTCCAACATCTGCTGGGCTGTCTTCAATGTCTGCACCTTCAAATCTTCTGACATAGATTCCCATGATTCTTCTGGATCACCTCCTGAGTGCTGCCAACGTCTGTATCCTAGAGAGGATATTTAAAAGAACGGAGTACTCAAATTCTTGCGTATTAAATTTACCTTAGCATTTATCATTCTTGAAAATACCAAAAAAAATAAAAATAAATAAATAAAACAACTTACCATATACTCTATAATAACACTGCTAGTGTCTTCATTCGGGTACTTCAATGTCATTAGTCTAAAAATGCAGACAACAACAAAATTCATGAGATTTAGCCTTTAAATTTTTCTAAAAAAACGAAACAAACAAACAAAAAACACACAATTGAAAAATTTCATTCATCTATTATTCTGTCTGATCATTTCCTTACGGGAAATACAGGCAAGCAGTTCAGATGGAATTCTAACTAACATTACAGTGGAAAATGAAACCATAACAGTACTGGACCAGATCAGCACAGAAAGCCACTGTCCTGCAGAGTTTAGCAATATTTCCAATTAAAGGTATAGTTCACCCAAAAATGAAAATTCTGTCATTAATTACTCACCCTCATGTCATTCCAAACCCACAAGACCTTCATTCATCTTCAGAACACAAATTAAGATATTTTTGAAGAAATCCGAGAGCTTTCTGACCCGGCATAGACAGTAATGCAACTGAAATGCTCCTAGACCCAGAAACGTAGTAAGGACATCAGTAAAACAGTCCATGTGACATCAGTGGTTCAACCATAATTTTACAAAGCAGTGAGAATACTTTTTGTGTGCAAAGAAAACAAAAATATTGACTTTATTAAACAATTCTTCTCCAAATTGCGTCTCCGCCATTATCAAGAGTACCATAACGCATGCGTGTGATTCTGCTGATGTAGAACATGTATGCGCTGGGCCTTGTTTGCTTGCAGAGGAAAGCAATGTGCATACATCGTGATACTCTCCATAATGGCAAAATACGTGATTTTGAGGAGAAGAATTGTTGAATAAAGTAGTTATTTTTGTTTTCTTTACCCACAAAAAGTATTCTCATAGCTTCATAAAATTATGGTTGAACCACTGATGTCACATGGACTATTATATCGAAGTCTTTACTACGTTTCGGGGCTTGGGAATATTTCAGTTGTGTTGGTGTCTATGCAGGGTCAGAAAGCTCTCTGATTTTATCAAAAATATCTTCATTTGTATTCTGAAGATGAACAAAGGTCTTACAGGTTTGCTAATCAAGGTTTTTAGGAATTCTCAAACAAAAGCAAAGTCTTACTAAAAGTTCCAGGCAGGGCTGTTGGAGCTAAACTCCAGAACACTGGCTCTCCAAGAGCAGGTTTGACACACCTGCCTTACTTTAGAATGTATTGTTTTTGGGAAGTTAAAGTATTCACAATATCTGTCAGTTTACAGTAATACCATATATTTTATATTTATTGTATTAATAAACCTATTCTTATTATATCTGTCTTTTTTGTTAATGCCCATGACCATAACCCTAAAACTCAGTGGCTGGTGAGACAATGTTTTAAAGGGGTCATCTGATGCAAAACTCACTTTTACATGATGTTTGAACATATATGCATGTTGGCAGTATGTGTACACAACCACCCTATAATAATAAAAATCCACCCTGTGTTTTTTTTAAATCTTTAAAAGTAATATACCCTTTTTCAAATCAGGTCATTCTCAGCTTCTAGTTGGTGTGACGTCACACCGATCAAGGCTGCTCCCACAATAGTTGATTTACATGACCGTCTTATCTTACACACGCCCTAAATGAGCCGAGTGAGAGCTGAGAACAGTCTGACCACCATTATTGTGTCGACTCCGGTGCAGGGGAAGACAAGAATGTCTCAGATTAAACAATTGAGGTGCTCTGTTGTTGGATGTAATAATGATCTAGCGGTCATCATTTCCTCCCGACATCTGAGCCACTGAAGACGCAGAGGATTAATGTTACTTTTGTTTTTGAAGGATATGTGTCTGGCGTTCTACATAATTGTGTCTATGTTCACACTAATAATTTGTGATCCAGCTTCACCTACAGCAGAAGTGAGTTTATGGGTGTTTTTGGTGCATCTTTGCAAATTGCCTTTCTTAATAATGTGCTAGTTAGCAAGTTTTGCATTGGCTGGTAACCCCACAGAAGAGAGAGGCCGGGTGAGTAGAGCTCATTAGTATTTAAAGGAACATGCAACAGAATGGCCCACTCTGAAAAGGGCTGATTTTGATATGGTAAAATGGGTGTTTTTTTTACACTACCACTGAAAAATTATAACAAAAGTATGTTATAGACTTCTCATTAAGACTCTAAGAAATCACATCAACAGCATCTGATGACCCCTTTAACATGTTTTAAAAAGTTTTTGTTGAGTGTAGCGGTTCTTACCTGTGTAGTGGGGAACCAAGAGGGTTTATTGCTTTATCCAAGGACTCTTCTTCGGTTTGCAATCATCTTCATAAGATTTGCAGTGTGGATCCATCCATTGGCAAAGACAGTTGACACTAATGGACCTATGGTTATTCTGTCTGTCTCATATTCTGCACAAATCTGTAAACACATTTGTTACAACAGCACCCATATATAGTTTAACAGCAAAGACAAATTCAGCGATAAAAAAATTTGTGTGAGTGATTATTGTCATGTATATTATTCCAAAAGGGTGGACACGATCTGGAGCATATTTAAAGTCATAAAATGACTGTAAAAAGCATGATTTATAGTTCAGGCACAGCTTTTCACAAAAACATTAAGTTTATAAAATGATAAACATCACATTTCTGCCTTCAAACCATTTTTAAGAAAAGGAATGAGGCAAAAGTACCCATTACATACACACACACATATGAAGAGTTAATTTGCAAAAACAACTAAATCATTTTTATTAATTTTCATAAAACATGTTTTTTATTTATTTATTTATTTTTATTATTATTATTGTGTTAGTAGCTGTATTTTTGAGCCATTAATATTAATATTCAAAATAAACCAACCACAGTTTGATTGTTATTACTTGGAATTCAGAATAATAACAACAAAAAAACATGATTTTTAATTTTTTTTTTTTTTTAAACAGAGTTATCTCCAAATTAACTCTTAATATATACAAATATACAAATGAACTCTTCATACACACACACACACACACACACACAAATACATACAATTTATTAACATATAACATAAATATATCTTAGTGTCTTACTTGTTTAGATTTCTAGAAGACACATCAGCTTCTTAACCATCCACCAGTTCACATTTACAACTGCGTGCATTCCTCTAAAACTGAAAATGCAAAATACCCTTATTACTTTTCGTTTATAAATGATGAAAATCAATACAGTGGTTCACTTACCTTAGCCAAAACTTTTTTTTCCGTCAGTAAAGTTGTGACATTCCTTCATTTCGCCAAAGTTAGGCAGCGATGAAAAAACAGTGATCAAATGCATGCTGTTATAAAAACGAATAGCAGATAAAATGTTAAAATGTATGCAGAAGTCGAACGTGGCATTATTTGTACTTGCTTTCGTGCTTTAGATAACGCTAATTTTACTAGGACTTGAGTAGCCTAGAAAGAGCACAGGAAGGTTTTATTTAACTGCCTGTATATCATTAATAAGACGGAAAAGCACTTTGAATTTTAATAATTCGACGCATGCTCTGTTCCACAAGCACACGTAGAAATACACTAACTTACAGTCCATATGCGCTTTCACCTCTCCCAACCGCACGAAATTATCTATTAACGGCGCAATATACCAGTTACACTCGTCTGCAAAACAACACTAAAAGCATGCTAAAAACGCTTACAGAAATGAAAGTTTTTGACTTAACACAAACAAGTCTTTAGATTTTCTTACCTGACTGGTACTTCTAGCTCCGACGCCATGATAAACCTCCTTCGCGCCGTCTTCATCAAATGCGTTGGAAACGTCATATCCGGTTTTTTGAACGGCGAAATTAAGCCGTTTACGTTAGTTTAACGATTGATAATTAAGTAAAATGGAAACTTAAACAGTTTAAATTAATAGAGCACAATACAATAGTGTTTTGGTGGTAAAAGAAACTTGTGTTGTTTTAACAATAAATACCTGGGTAAAATGAAAAGTGGCACAAAACCATTTTTTTGAGTGAACAATGTATAGTTTGTCATGATTAGATTAGGATTTATTTGTAATATGGTGAAGTAAACTTAGGCATCCCACAGGGTGGACGGTGACAGTTAAAGGGTTAAGGTTGTCTACAAGCTGGGGCCTAAAATGCTCATCAGTGACATGCTAAGTAGAGCAACTCCTGACTGTAGAGGCAAGGAAACAGTTTACCAGTCGCATGCCATATGTCCTCTGCAGAAGGATTAGGAAGATGTACAACTCATCAACCAAGAGTACCTTTCATCTGTTCAGTTGTTCATCTGTTTAACTGTTCAACTTGCAATGAATTTGCAGCCCACAGCAGTTGGCGAAATCTTGTTATAATAGGTCAGCTCTTGATTTGCCAGAGCTGAACACAGGAGAGAGGACCTGCACTCTGGAGGGTGGGCACCTGTCTTCAGAAAGTGGCACCATACTCTTATCTTGTGAATGTGGGTGGATCCTCATATAGATGCAACAGAGTGCACCTAAGAGTGGCAAAATCAACCTCTGCACAAGCTGAAGTGCAATCTTACTACAAGCATCCGGACTTTAACATTCACACTTTCCAGAATGACATTATGCTTTTGAGGGTAACAGTTGTTCAAATCACTCATGTTAAACAATTAATCAGCCTGTCTTTTAATGATGATAATGTTGTTGTATTACAGCTAGAGAAAGAAGTCGAACAAAACGACAATGTCAAGACGATTTCCATACCAACACAAGAGGGAGACATCAAACCTGATTCTGCCTGCAGTGTCGCCGGCTGGGAAGACTGAGTCTTAAAGGGAAAAAGAGCAAACGTCTCATGGAAGCAGATGTGAAGATCATGAATAACACTGAATGCAAAAATATGTGTTGGAGATGTGATATTTAAAAAAAAAAATGCAAATTATTCCTGTGATAATAATGAGCAATTCGGGTCCCACTTTATATTAGGTGTCCTTAACTGCTATGTACTTACATTTAAATGAATCATTTGATACAACGCACTTATTGTGTACATACATGTTTTTACATTGTACTTGTATTTTTAAAAATACCTGCATGTAATTATATATGCAATTAATTTTTGTAATTACCCATCCCTTACATCTTAACCCACCCTTAAACCTACCCATACCACCAAACCTGTCCCTAACCTTACCCGTATCCCACCTGAATAGCAGCAGAAGTGTTATATAGTACAATATGAACACAAAAAGTACTGTACATTGTACTTTTTTTTTTTTTTTTTTTAAGTAACTACATAGTAATTAAGGCCACCTAATTTTGTTTGCTGTTTTGGGGTGGTAATAGTACATTATATTATGGAAGGAGCAAAAATGTATTTCATTTATGTCACAAGAGGTAAACCGGCCCTAGGTATGTCGATGTCTGCAAAAGAGTGCTTGATCTGGGGAACATCTGCTGTATAAAAACATCTTATAAAAAGCTGTTTTACATAAATTCTAAATCCTTAAACATCTTAAAGACATTTTCTAAACATTTATTTAACATCTTAGAAATGTCTTAGAGACATGTTGCAGATGAGTGTTTCTTTTTGGTCGTTGTATCTAAAAACAGTTACAGTTTATGGTGACAAAAGCAAAATTTGTGGGCAAAAAGGTCCATTGGTTACAGTCTAGCAATAAAGCACAGCTCACACAGAAGTTACTTTCAGTAAAAAAAAGTTGGGTTTTTTTGGCTAATGTAGTTTTTGTGTGGCAAACTTTCACCATCGCATGAAATTCTTTATCATGTGGATTTCTAAAGAACAACATGATTTCGGCAAAGAAAATTCAACAAACAATTGTAAATTTGAATGCACCAAAAAGAATTCAGAAGCTATAGAACAGGGGTGGCGAACTCCGGTCCTGGAGAGCCGCAGCCCTGCAGAGTTCAGTTCCAACCCTAATTAAAACTCACCTGCCTATAGCTTTCTTGTAACCCTTCAGACCTTGATTAGCTTGTTCAGCTGCGTTTGATTAGGGTTGAAGCAAAACTCTGCAGGGCTGCGGCCCTCCAGGACCGACGTTCGCCACCCCTGCTATCCACCTTATTTTTCCCATAAGAGTGGGTGCAGCCATTTGTACATTTTTTGTATCTGGCTTCCGGGCTCATCCACTTCCAGCTACTTTTAGCTGCACAAAAAGTTTGTTTTGCTGCTTGATATTGCAAAGTGGTGTGTCTTACCATATTATTTTAGTGTATTATCTTAATTATGAACACACTGGTTTGTAGTGCAAACTGTTTTACTGTTTACTGCACTTCGATATTCTTCTTGTTATTTTTCTATGGCGGATTATGAGCCGGACGTCTAACACATTACCAGAAAACAGCTTACTTCCGCATTGAAAAATAAGGTGGATAGAGCTTAAGAGGAGTGAGGAACAGGTTGGTGTCTTTATCACTTTTGAGGTTTGTGTTGTTTACAAAGTGTCAAGAGATAACCCTGATAGCACATGTACATCACGGAGTGTTTGCTCATCTGCAAAATGTCTATAGGACGTTTCCTGTCAGATGTCAAATAGACGTCTATTAGATGTCTTTAAGATGTTTATGATTTAGAATGTATGTAAAACTGATATCTTACAGACATCTGTCAGATGTTTCTTCACAGCAGATGCTTTTCAGGTCAAGTGATCTTTAACAGACATCTTGTAGACGTACGTGTTGCTGTCTGGGAAGCCTCATGCCAAATGCCAAATATTTAGAACAAGTTTGTCATCTCTGTAAATTTCTCAACTCACCACCTGATGTCACCATAAACAACTTTCTAAATTGGACCTCTTAAATTTAGAGGTCCGATTTAGAAAGCTCAGTATGGTGACCTCTGGTTGTGAGTTGAGAGATGTATACCAATATCAAAATGAATTTCAACTTGCTTAATACTTCTAGACCAAACCATCTCTGGTCAACAAGAAATGACAGTAGTATATGGTTTTGTCAATGATTCAGTAGGCTTAATATGCTCTTAAAAGAATACATTAAACTGTGAGAAACATTCATTATACTTATAAGACTTTCTTTCAAAAGAAATAAGATATTGACAGCTGTGGTTGGTGCACATGACCTATGATGACCTAAAAATGTGAAAAAGGGGTTTGTCCACATCGGAGTGAAGTCCTACCACAAGCATCCAGACTATAGCAGTGATTTGAACTTGAATGACATTATGCTTTTGAGGGTAAAAAATACTCAAGGAGGCACTTTAAAAAAAACAGTTTCATAAATAGAGGCAATGTTAAAATCAATGGTTTAATCTGGACCCAGAACACAGCTAGGACAGCAACCCACAGTGGAGCCGACAGAGGGATGACCCATGGTGGCAGAATTGCTGATTCCAGGGAGCCAAACGACGGCGGTGGAACAGGTGGGAGAGGATCCCAGGGCGGAAACAGAGAGCCAATGAACCAGGGTGAAGCAGAGGGTCCAGAGGGCCAAGACGGAGCAGATGGCTGAGGCGACTGAGACAGAAGCAGGGATACCGAAGGCCACAGTGGAGCTAGAGTGACAGAGGACCAAGGTAGAGTTGGAGGGAAGGAGGAGCCTGACAGAGCCAGAAGGACGGCTCAGAGGTGGAGCTGGAGGACTCCTGAGGTGGCGGATGGTCGACAACTGACCAAGGTGGAGCCTGGAGGGACGAGGGAGCCCGGCAGACCTGGTGGACTAATGGGCCACGGTGGAGAGGAGAAATCTAGGAGCCATGGTGGAGCCACTGGGTCGACAGGCCAAGGAGAAGTCCAGGACTCAGAGGCCGGAGACAAAGAAAAGGGATCCCACACCACAGATGGTGGGCTCAGGGTGAGCTGAGGAGCTGACAGGATGCAGTGGTGGTGGTGGTGAGGATGATATGGGAAGAAGAGGGAGGCTGGGTGGGTGTTTGGGATCGTTAGGGGGTTCTGGGACGGTTTGCTCTGCCTACACACACCAGATAGCAATTCCCAGCACTGGGAGGGTCACGTACAGGGGAGCGACCTCCGTGGTTGTTTCAGGTCCCACAGACGGTTCAGGGCAGACAGATAATTTCAGGCAGACAGACAGTTGAGTCACAACCTCCGTGGTCAAGACGAGACAGACAGAAGATTATGGCGGGAGAAGACATGGTGTAAGGATCCATCCACTGGCCCAAACGTGGAGTCCAGTTGTCTGGTTGAAGGTTAATGCATGTTTGGTCTTTTCACAGCGCTTCTGCAAAGTTCGCTTAATTTATCAGGATTTAGTTTCATTTTTAATCTAGCTCCATGTTTAATCTGACTCCAATTTCATATGATCGTTAGAATTTAAGTGTTTAATTTAGGCTGATCACAAATATATCAATTAAGTATTAATTTAGATATCTGATTATTTCGGACTCGCTATACTTTCAGTTATTCGTTCATTGGGGACCCGATGCCGCTCAGAGTCTGGCGCCGGCCGATTACGCCGATCTCACGATCACAAAAACGCCAGTCTGATGCTGAGTCAGAGGTATGTAGGTGACTAATACCCTTTTTGACAGCCGCCTACTGCTTGCCTTCACAAAAAGTGTAGTTTACTTTAGTCTCTTCCCGTACAACTTGCTAACATCAGTGATAGACAGAAATCAGGAGGTCTCAGATGACGTGCCTACTGCTCCATTCAATCCTGAGCCTGCAGTTTGCTCTATCCTGGTCGTAATTTGCGGTAGCACCAGCCTCCTCATAATCTACTAGAAATAAGGATTTCAGAAGAGTCTAAAATGAATCAAATATAATGTTTGATTTGTCAGGTAAAAATATATCATGCCAATTACATAGTTTAACAATGAGAATCCAATTCAGAATTAAATTCAGTTCCAATTCAAATAAATACATAACATCAATTACTCAAAGATAAATCTAAGAGTGGGAGATGCATACCTGACCGCAAAGAGACACACAGCAGCATGTGAGAGCTTTGGAGGCAGAGCTCCAGAGGCTCTCACACACAGTGTGGGGGTTCTTCTGAATACAGAATCCCCCCGTAGTGTTTTGTCCCTTCGCTTATATACCCAGACCAAAACAAACAAATCTTCCAATCAGTTGTAAAAACATAAAAACCTTTTGGTTTGCCAGGAGATCTCATGACCCAGGGTCACACCTGGCTGGAGATTCTCACCCGACCCTAAGGGGAAAACACCCCTCAGCAGCAAAACACAATTCTACAAAAGTGTTCAATCTTCCTCATAATATAAGTGACTGCTGTGAAATTGAGACCATTTTACCAATCGCACGGAGACCTTGAGAACGATACCAAACATGAAAGGGAAAATTCATTCACAGAATGTAACACATGTAGTATATGGACATTCTTACAGTGACTTTCAGTGGAATCTTTTGGGGGAGAAGTGTGAGATGCAGGGAGGGGAGAGGAGAGGGAGGAAGGGGGTTGTAAATGAGCAATAGGGGTGGTGTTGTTTGCCCTCTTTGAAGATCTCTTCTCCAGATTAGTTTTATTGTTTTGTTGCATGGCATCTGTTTTTGTCAGAGTTCCTGGACTTTAAATTCATGAGGAAATAATTTCACATCTTACAATGGCATATCTGCATTTATATCGAAGTCCTCTAACCGCAACCTCAGTTCACCCCAAGCAGTGTTGCAGAGGGCAGGATTTCCTCCGTACCTTCGCTCCCCACTGGCACATCCACCGTCGCGTCTAGCAGCCGGGTCATGCACCTTGTCAGAAGATCGGGGCTCTGGTTCCAGGGAGATCTTCCGCTCAGTCGCTACTTTAGGTGCTGGCTTGTTGATCATGGCGGGCTTTGGCTCACCGTCCACCTTGGGCACAAACTGTAGCTCCACATAGCGGTAGGCTGGGCTCTGGGTTGACCATAACTTAAATGGAAAACTTACAAAAACAGAAAACAAAAATGCGGGAACACACACTGCTTTACTTTGACTTTTTGGCCAGTTATTCTGTCACGCTTACATGCTGGAATGATGACAAAGAGCACACAATGAATAAGGGAATCTTAATTCTTTTAAAGAATCCAAAAGGAATAATGAAGGAAATATTCACACACATAGGGTAACCAAATACAATAACCGGCTACTGTTTCAGCGATGACTTAGATGTTTCACCTCTGATTGGCCACTGCATTCATAAGCTCAAGAGAATCTTGTGTGTTCGGTTTTAATGTGCAGCACTGTATAAAACACTTCTGTATCTGGCTCTGTGCCATTTTTGAATTTAGCAGCTGGTGATGTTACTTTTTCCATTTCTACTCCCCCAGGACAAATGCGTATTGCACTCAAAAATTGTTTGGTGGGGTATGATTCTCTGCAGATCTGTCACTCATCTTACGTGTCATAACTCCCACAATTCTATGATGGTATTCCACGTTCTGTCTGTATGTAAATAGATAACATTTCTTCAGATGAAACATACAGACAGTAAATAAACGATTATGATGGTTTATGGTTTGTTTGAGTTTTTTATGTATTTTGGGGTATTTTTTTATAAGACTAAAGATGTTAATATGAGAAACGCTAAGCAGGTGCAACATTTATGGAAAGTCACAAATAATCTGGCTCTTATGGTCAAAATACTTTTTAGATCGCAATCGGAGGATACTAAAAACACTAAATGATGTTTTAAAGTGAATTTTGGTGGATAAAAGCCAACTTGGATGACGTGAGGCATTTCAGCCAGTCATAAAAAGGCCTCCTTAGACATACAAAAAATGTAACATAGAGTGTAATAATACACCATGGCCACTAGATAGTTTTGTTGAAGTCACAATATCCTTATGTCATAGCGATGTGATATTAAGCTGTCCTCAAGATCCTATGTTGATACTTTTTTGTCAGTTTTCAATCAAAATAAATGTTAATATGGTCATGCAGATTTGTTTATTCATAAACTCATAGCTATGATAAATAGATGTTGTTTGATCAACATTAAAGTTGTGGAGTTGAGAAAAAGATGTTGTTCCCTCAACATTGTTTTTTTTTAAGGCCACGACTTAATACCATGTTCTTATGAATTAATATGTTTTGGCCACAACAAAACGGAACTAGAAACTATAAATAGAAGTGAACTAAACAAAAAAACATCCTTTCCCACCATAAAATTAAAGAGAATGAGGTTTTAGGGCTGCCAACTCTCACGTATTTAGTGTGAGGCTTACACAATTAACACTCTTTTCACGCTCTCACACTACGTGTACACTACATAACACAATAAATTGAAAATAAATAAATAAATAGGATATTAGCAACACAGTTTTGATAAATGCTCCAGTGCGTAGTTATGTTTGTGCTCTGGAGAGAATCAAAAGTTTCTATTTACAACATGTTTCTGTAGCATTGAGCAATGTAGCCAATCCTTTGCTAAGGAGCAAGTTGTGTGGAGAGAGGAGAACTGGTCCATGGTTCACTTTAGTAATAAAAGCAAGTTTACCTTATTTGGCTCAGATGGGAAACATTATGTTCGGCATCAAACTGAGGAAAGACTGAACCCTGAGTGCATAAAGAAGTCAGTGAAAGGTGGAGGAGAAAGTGTCATGGTTTGGGGAAACCCAAAGAAACGTACCACAGTTAACAAACTTTCGTTTTTATTAGTTTCATGTATATCATTTTGTTAATTTTATTAAGTAATAATAGTTAATAAGTTAATAATAGTTTTATTAGGCTAGTTTAGTTTCAGTTTTAATTATAGCAATTAAAGTTTAGCAGAATCAACAGAACATTTAAGCTTCCTGACACAAACCTCTAGCGTCTCTCCGCGCCATGGGATAATTATTACGAAAATGATTAAGCCATATTTATTTTTGATAATTATTTTATTTTAGTTAGGTTTTCAATAACTGCTGTTAGTTTCGGTTTGTTTTAGTTTTTCATTTATTTTGACATTTATTTGACATCTCTCTCTCTCTCTCTCTCTCTCTCTCTCTCTCTCTCTCTCACTTTCTTTCTTTCTTTCTTTCTTTGCCTAAATGCCTTTATTTTCATTAAATACAGTTCTTAATACAATATACTTTAGCCTTTAAACATGTATAAATTTTTTCATACATTTAAACTCGTTAAACAAGCATTTTAGAAGTAAAAATTAAACATTAAAACATTTAACTGTCGCGAAACGACCGATGCAGCTTGTTTAGGTGACTGACATCTCGTTCCTTTAGATTGCTTTGCATAAAATAAAAAAATTTGCAACTAAGAAACTGTTTTATAGATTAAATAAAACATACACAAACCTATATTTTACACCACAGAAATGCAAGTCCGCGCACTAAAAACTACTCTTTCCTTGCCAGATATCCACACTCATTACAAACCCAGATGTGACAAGATGTTGGGGAAATTGTTGTTAGATGGCTAGGATAGAACTTAAACTTTGAAACTGCTGGTTATCTTTCTTTTACTGCTAAAGATGAGAACATTTTGATTATTGTAGACATTTTTAGTAGGTCATGCTTTTAATATTAAAATAGTATAGATTTCAGGAGGAAAACCCTGAACAGAAACAGTATTTTTGTCACATGGCCTCGCATGTATCTAAATGTAACATACAATGTATGTAATTTTTTTTTGTCAGGACCTTTTTTTCTGGATTTTTTTTTTTCTGGAACTTTAATTGAATACCCCTAACTTACATCAAAAAGAAAAACTTTGTATGGATTTGTAATATTTGTGTCACATATTTCCTAATGTTTCATGGTAGATAGGACTCTTATTATAGAAAATAGGAATCCTTTGTAAATAGGAAGATTTCAATACATGAGGATTCTGAATGGGATTTTTTTTTTTAGCAAGCCATTAAATGACTTGAGACTCGACTCAGACTCGTGACCAAAGACTAGAGACTTAACTCAGATTCTAGCGACAAACACTACACATTTGACTCGGACTCCAAGTTAAGGACTTGTGAATATCTCTGCAACCTACTATTGGCCACCAGGATCTGCCTTGGAGAAGTGAGAGAGTTCGCTGGCTCCCTGGGTGACCAGATCCCGGAGACGTATGTACTGAGTCCAGGAGGGTGAGTCGGAGGGAAGTAGGTACATAAGTCTTCCCCTCCGGACCTCTGGAGCAGGTTCTTCGAGGGTGGCTTGGGCGATCTCTTCATCTAATGCCCACTGGATCGGGCAAACAAACACAGCTGGAGGGAGGGCAGGTTCAGGTTGTTTGGTAGGTGGATCTGGTGAGTGGATTCTGGACAGGGCGTCAGCCTTGGTGTTCTTGTTACCAGGTCGGTAAGTAAGGGTAAAGTCAAACCGGGTGAAAAATAAAGACCATCAAGCTTGTCTGGAGTTTAAGCGTTTGGCTTCTCTCAGGTATTGCAGGTTCTTGTGATCTGTGATGACTTCGAAGGGGTGTTTGGCTCCCTCCAGCCAGTGTCGCCATTCTTCCAGAGCCAAAAGAGTGGGAGCGGAGCAGAAAGCTTTTTTCAGGAGAAGGAAGGCTTCGACAGCAGTGGGATTCCAGGTAAGCACACAAGGTTTTTTTCTTGAGAAGGGATGTGAGGGAAGCTGTGATTTGGCTGTATCTTGCAATGAAACGACGGTAGAAGTTGGCAAATCCAAAAGTTGTTTTGAGGGTCTGAGATTGTGGCAGTTGCAAACAACTTCCACCTTCCCCTGGTCCATGCTGACCCCTTGTGGTGTGATGATGTATCCCAGGAAATGTACGGATGTTTGATGGAACTCACATTTCTTCTTTTTGAGAAAGAGTTGGTTGTCACGCAGGCGTTGGAGTACTTGACGAACATGATTCTGGTGGGTCTTGAGATCGGGAGAGTATATAAGAATGTCATCAATGTAGATTATTACAAACTTGTGTAGCATGTCACGGAAAATTTCGTTCATGAAATTTTGAAATATGGAAGGGCTATTGGACAGACCATACGGCATAACGTAGTACTCATAGTGACCAGCAGGGGTTATAAAGGCAGTCTTCCACTTATATCCTTCTCAGATTCTGATCAGGTTATACGCACTCCTCAGATCTAGTTTGGAGAAAACTTTTACCCCTCTGAGCTCCTCTAGGGCGGTAGGGACCAAAGGAAGGGGGTAGGAAAATTTAACTGTTTGGGAGTTGAGATGGCGGTAATCAATGCAGGGTCGAAGCCCTCTGTCTTTCTTTCCGACAAAGAAGAAACTGGAAGCGGCAAGGGATGTTGATGGGCGAATGAATCCCTGAGAAAGAGCTTCTTTAATGTATTCCTCCATGGCCTGTGTCTCCGAGATCGAGAGTGGGTATATGTGACCTTTAGGTAGTGTGGCCCCAGGCAGCAGGTCGATGGCACAGTGCCATGGCCGGTGAGGTGGAAGTCTAGTAGCCGCTGATTTACTGAACATGTCCTGGAATGCCCAGTATGCAAGTGGGATCTCCCCAGAATCAGAGGAGTGAGGACTTTCAATGGAGGTAGATCCTATGAGAGCAAAATCCTCTTCATGCAAAGCCTTGAAGCAGTGAGTCAGGCAAAAGTCACTCCACTGCTGGATGTCGCTTGTTTCCCATTTAATTACAGGCTGATGCTGTGCTAGCCACGGGCGCCCCAGGACGATATCCACAGTAGCAGCCTCCCAACACCAGGAACGAGATCTCCTCTTTATGCCGATCAGGTAAACGTAACTTCAGGGTGGGTGTGCAGGAGGTCACCATGCCCTGGCCCAGTGGCTTTCCCTGAATTTTGATGATTTGGCAGGTTGTAGGGTTCTTTAAACGGGGAATCTTGTGTGGTTTAAACAGATGTGAGGAGATGAAGTTACCCGAGGATCCAGAGTCTAAGAGGGTTTTGACTGGAACAGATTTTTGAGCAAGAATCAACAGACCATCGTTGTGAGGAATATTCATGGCTGTACTGTTTATATGTATGGTACTCACCACAGGTGGTGTTGGGCGCATGGGGCAGGTGCGGACGATGTGACCTTGACCACAGTACAGGCACAGATTGAGCTGTCTGCGTCTAACTTTTTCAGCATGCGAAAGATGGTACTTATCAGTCTGCATCGGCTCTGATGTTGGAGGCGCAGGTCCGGGTGAGGTGTCAGACATGGGCTGGGAATCCAGTTGAGCTGCATTGAGATGTTGAGATATATGTAGGGCTTTCTGCATAAAGCTTTCTAATCCAACCGTGTTGTCGAAAATAGTCATTTGCTGTTGAATCCTCGGATTGAGCCCCCTTCGATACGCTGAGAGAAGCGCCGTCTCATTCCATTCACTGGAAGCTGCCAGTGTAGGAAAATGCAGGGTGTACTCGTGGATGGACTGTTTGGCTTGCTGTAGTCTAAAAAGTTCATCATGTACAGACAATGAGGAAGTACATGTACCAAACACTTCTCTAAAGTGTGCGACAAACCTCTCCTGGGATCGAGTGACGGGGCTGTTGGTGTTCCACATGGATTGTGCCAATTGACGTGCTCTCCCGGACAGCAGCGAGATGATAAACGTTATTTTAGCGTGATCATTGATGAACTGTTGGGGAAGCATTTTGAAGTACAATGAGCACTGAAGTAGAAAGCCACTACATTCTGACACCTCACCAGAAAATGCAGCAGGCTTGGCCATGGAACAGGCTGGGGCAGATGGCGATGATATGACAGGTGGTTGTTGGAGTGCGGTGCGAAGCATGTCAACCAGTTCCTCGAAGTAATCAGGATTTTCCGGGTGCTGGGATTCCATCTTTTGAATTTTCTTTTTCTTTTAGTTTCTTTTCGGACTCAAGGATGAACAAGGGCAAGTAAATCAGCAAAGTAGTGATTTATTTAGAATTTCACAAGCAAAACAAAAGTAGTGCATAAACTCAGGAAAATAGCCAAAATATGGATTCAAAAGGTTCACAGTCTTATCTATAGGAAGGCAAACGTCCACAGAACAAGTTGCAGAGGAGGAATCCCGGATGCTAGTCCTAACAGGGTATGTCCACAGATCAAGTTAGTGTCCAAGGCACATGAGATAAGCCACATTGAGACCGGATGACTGTGAGCGGGAGGCGAGTGTCTTTATATGCTGGGTGACTGAGAACAGGTGATTAGAACTCTGCCTTGCGTTCAGCCCCTACAAAACGATGCAAAACGTTTTTTCAAATGGAAACGGTGGTGCGTTGAACACCCAGTTCTGATGAACACAAGAGTTGCAAGTTGCAACTTTGGCAGCTGAGAAGGCCATTCTTTGTGTTCTTTTTGAAGAATTTTCAGAGCCTGATGAAATCGGTATAAATATGTGCTTAATACTGCAAAATATGCCTGATGTTACAGTCACTGCCCTTACCATCCAGAAAAAAGAAAACATCCCAATCGAGTGAAAGGGTTTGTGGAAACTGTGGTTCCTAATTATTGTGATCCAACATTTGCCTCGCATTTCAGGATGAAAAGACAAACAAAACAGAGGATAATCCACTCCTTACCTCTGAGACTGTGTTATGATCTATATGACCTTATTATTTTTATTGTGAGTAACGTTATTGGGCTTATCATTATTGCTAAACACTGTTGTTGTGCTATGATATTGTAATATTTACCATTATATAACAGAGGAGTATAGAAAAGTTTATGAAAGTGTCACTCCACAATACAATAGCAAAATATATAAATATGTATAGTATTTTTATGTTGCATTAATTAGTGTCTCTTTAATACCACGTGGTTTATTCATGTTGCTGCTGATTGGGCTGACATTTTTGACACACCCACCAAACAAGAGAAAACGTACCTCAAACCCTGTTGCACACCATTGCACACTGTGGCAAAACATTGGGCACCGGTGTGAGCTTGAACTTACCCCTGGTGAACTAGAACGGGCGAGTGGAACTGGTGGCATGGTGTCTGAGGAAAGCGTGGCTGGTGGATCCATGACAACTATGCTAATATGAAGGATTTTTCCATATTGATTTTTCACGTTTTTTGTTGTTGTTGTTGTTGTTGTTGTTGTTGTTTTTACCTGCATTTTAAGTTACCCACTGTATTTTATGCTTTCGCGTTACAGGGTTACAATATATAATGGATAAAGGATAACACATGAAGAGTTCAGATGCAAAAGCCTCTAAATCCATTTGACGTATTTCTTTAAAATTACCATTTCTTTCTAGCTACTTTGTATAGGTTTCTATGTAAGTACTGGTACTTCTGATTGGGCTGAGGCTGGAATTTAGTGAGTTTGAAGTAAAAGTATTTGATGGACGTATACTATGTGTCAGGAGCATTCACTCAGTATCATTATCTCATTTTTGACCGAGATGGCTTTTAGCTGGTTTTGCATCCGAGCTCTTCACATAATGTCCTTTTATAGTGTCATTTTTCTCAATATTTTTCTTAGAGTGTACTAACTGATCGACAATCACAGGTACAAGCTAAGGTGTATCATAAATTAACAATTATTCAATTATTATTATTAAATTGGAACTTAAATTGCAAATAGCAGCTTTGGTTTTCTCATTTTGTGTAATTTAGATGGAAATTGTCTTTTTTATTTTTATTGCCACTTATCAAAAGTTGCTAAAAGTATTTTAAAAGAAGCTAAATTTGTTGCTAGGTGCTTTTGGAAGAAAAGGTTGCTAAATTTAGCAACAAAATTGATAAGTTGGCAGCAGATTATGGGGTTGAATTTTGGCAAGAAGTGATGGTTTAATGATAAAATGCCTTAATACAGGCCTTAAAAAATGGATTTGTTTCTTAATACAGCTTCTCACTTCAAGACATTAACTGATGGACTGGATTCATGTGGATTACTTTTCCTATCATTCTGACGGCAAACTCATCTATATCTAACATGGCTTGAGAGTGAGAAGATTTTCAGCAAGTTTTCATTTTTGGGTGCACTACACTCTTAAAAATAAAGGTGTTTCACGATGCCATAGAAGAACCTTTTTTGTTTAAATAGTTCCACAGAGAACCTTTAACATCTGAAGAACCTTTCTGTTTCACAAAAGGTTCTTTGTGGCGAAAGAAGGGTCTTCAGATTGAAAAAAGGTAAGAAAGAGATGGTTCTTTAAAGAACCTTTGACTGAATGGTTCTTTGTGGAACCAAAAATAGTTCTTCTATGGCATCGCTGTGAAGAACCTTTTAAAGCACCTTTATTTTTAAGAGTGCATTCTTTAAAAATAATTCTGTTTTTGAATTTGGCTCCAGGCAAAATGTGAAAGGAGTTGGGGGCAGGACTTCTCACCTTCACAGATGATTAGCTAAATGTAATTCTTGCATCTCATGTTGTAAAAGAAAATCATGCCATGCTTCTTTGTGCTCGAGGCTCCGTGCACTGTCTGCAAGTTAATGGCTGCAAATTAATCAAATGGCACAAATCTTTGTGGTTTGGCAATTTGAAGCCTTCAACTGAAGCCTCATCAAGCCACAAGTCTTATCAAATATTTGTGAGCTACTGTTACCACAAGCTGAAAGTAACAAGTTATGGGAAGATCAGTGTCTCCACCGGAGAGCCCATTGATTCATTGATTGTCTTCATCATGATCATATTCTCTCTGCTCCTGCTGGCCTCTCTGCTGCCACAAGTGACCTGCATTGGTGAGACTAATCAAACAAAATACTAATAACCCACGATTTTTAGCACATAAAGACAATGATGAGGAACTATAATAACTAACACTATCTTTATTTTTCTTTCTCTGCGATAGTGAACGGCTGGGAAACAAAACCCCACTTCAGACCTTACATGGTGTCTATTCAAATGCAGGAGCAGCATATCTGTGGTGGATTCCTCATCTCTGATAGATTTGTCATGACTGCTGCATCATGCCGAAAGAGGTAAGACAAGTAGTAAGTGTCTGCTTAATATCTGAAAACAGACATTCTATATGTAACTTTGCAAGCATATCAACTTGTTCTACTACCCCTAGCCATAACATAACAGTCTACTAATATTGAAAGGAGATTTAAGTGAAATGTAGATGCAAAGTTACTTATTAGTAGAATGTCTAAAGTGGACTACTGAAATAAAGTATAACTTAATAGAATGAACACCGAATTATTATTCATTATTGCTTGATACAGTACTTGTATTATCGTCATACATTATTTTAATTTCCAATTTCCAATTCTCACTGGTAACAAACCATTAATTATGACTTTTGCCTCAATAAATGCAGAATTTACTGATTAACAGTTAGCAAGGTAGTTAAATTTAGGTGTTGGGTAGGATTAAGGATGTAGAACAGGGATAAGGCAATGTCAGTCCTATACTAAAGTGTTACCAATATTGTTAATATTGTTATAAGTTAGAAATTAGATAATTTAATAAATGATTGGTTAATTTAAATCATTAAATTGTTTAAAATTAATAATACAAAATAAATGATAATTAAGATAGTAATTTAAGTAACACATTACTAATTGTTTAAATCAATTAAATAATTTAGAATAAATAAATACTAAATACATCATTTACTACCCTTCAATACAATACACATATAATAAATTGTTAGTAAGCCAGCTAATTATATAAAAAATCATAAATAATATTTACATTTATTGAAAATGACTACAGTACAACCAAACTGTACTGTAAAATATTCATCATGATTTGGCTACCAAATCAGCACACTTCCAGAACATACTTGGATATAGCAGACTGTGAAAAAAGTTATTGCTAAATAAATATTTATTTATTTATTATTATTATTATTATTATTATTTATTTATTTATTTTCTGATAGAAGAGATCTGACAGTTGTGCTAGGCGCACATGACCTACAAAATAAGAATAAGAATTCAGTCCGAATCAAAGTGGAGTCGTACCATCCCCATCCGCAATATACCGGTGAATCCTATCATAATGACATCCTGCTTTTAAGGGTAACAAACTGCACTTATTTTTAGCTTAATTTTCATGCAGAGTAACAGCCAATATATTATAGAACATAATCAAATCTTTGGTTTACAGTTGGAAAAAAATGCACAACTGAACCACAATATCAAGTCGATATCCATACCAGTGAAAGAAGCTGATATCGAAGCAGATTCTGTTTGCAGTATCGCAGGCTGGGGACTTTTAGAAACCAATGGCAAGCAAAGCAATCACCTCATGGAGACAAATGTGAAGGTCATGAATAACGAGAAGTGTGAAAGCAAATGGGGGAAGGAAGAGTTTTCAGCTTCACTGATGATGTGTGTATATGGAGATGGAGGAAACTGTAATGTATGTAAAAACAACATTTCATTCACCAAATCTTAATGTGTGAACTAATGAATTATGACAGGATGTGTTTGAAGTGTTAATCTGTTTCTTGACAGGGGGATTCGGGAGGCCCTCTGGTTTGTGGAGACACTGCAGTTGGTGTCACTTCCTTTGGTGACCGTTATATCTGTAATTCACCAGAGCGACCTGAAGTTTATACTAAGATTTCAACATATCTTCCATGGATAAAGAGCATAATTGGAAATGTAGAGCCCTGTCATTTTCGCTATGTGAAACGAGTCCAGTCATAAAAATGAGATTTACTGTATAAAATACAATATTTTTTTTTTAGAATAAAATCAGTTAATTAGAGATGCTTGTGGTTATTAAAATAAAATTACAGTGAATTACAGTTTCATGATTTCTTTGATCTTCTTTCAATAATTATAATATACAAGAAGGATTTCATCACAGTAATAAATCCGGTAAATTTCTGGCAAATCAAATTAAACAAAACAAGGAAAAAACAACAATTTCAGTTATTGCAGACTCAACAGGGAAATCCACCAACTCACTGGAAGAAATAAACCAAGTCTTTCAAAATTTCTACAATAATTTATACTCGTCAAAAAAGACCTTAGACATTAATTCATTTCTCAACAATATCAATCTGCCTCAACTCAGTGAACATCAAATAAATAGACTGGAATCACCCTTAACATAACAAACACTCTGTAGCTCTTCAACTCATGCTGAATAAAAAAGCACCAGGCCCTGATGGATTCCTTGTTGAGTTATACAAACAATTTTGGTCCATTTTATCACCGGTCTTTATCTGAATGATAAGCGAATCTAAACAGAAATCAGAACTCTCAGCTAACATGAACACTGCCACCATTTCACTAGAGATATTAACTGGATCAAAATTTTGTATAGCTTCACACTGAACCAGAGGACTAGACAAGGATGCCCACTCTCCCCCTCACTATTTCCCATTTTCACTGAACCGTTAGCAGCAGCCATTCATCACAATAGCTATATTAAAGGAATTCAGACACTAAATATACACCATTAAATCATTCTTTATGCTGATGGTTTATATCTACAGAACCCATCATCGTCATTACAAGAAATGATTAAACTCATTGATGAATTCTCTAAAATTTCTCTCTAAAATAATAATAATAAAAAAGTACTCCATCAATTGGAGTAAATCTTCCATTGTTCCATTACATTACAACAGCTTGGATGTGGCATTCCAGAAACCACCTCTAATCCCTCTATGCACCAGTCACATTATATATTTAGGCATTAATGTTTCCCCCAGGCTGTCAGAACTGTTTAGTCTTAATTTCACCCCTTTGCTCAAAAGAAATAAATGATCTTCAGTGCCGAATGAACTTACCACTATCCATTATTTTATTATTATTTTATCTTTTATATTCACAACACAGGCACCGATAGGCTCATGAGACTTACACAACTGACCAATCATAATGAAGTAGAAACACTGATAGGTCCACCTGTTTGGGTAACGGCAGCCATTCATACCAGGACTGTAGTCACTCTGCTACAGGTGACAAACAATCCTTGTCAAGGAATGAATTCTGCATCACATGACTCTGAAAAGTGAAAAGTTCTGATACAATTCACTGATAAGATGGTCAATAACCCGATAAAAATCTGCAAATATGAAAGTTGGACAGCTCTTGTATGGGTATCAATAATAAAATCATGCAGGTGGTGCAGGTGCTGTGTCTCTCTTTTAGAAATGCCAGCCTTTGTACACTGGGCCTTGCGCTCTGATCCATATTTCGTTCCATGCTGACTCGCTTCGCTTTTCTGAGAGCGTCACAATGACAAACTGCACAAGGTCTGTGGCAGAAGCAAGGTCCACCTCTGGAGATTGTAGCTGATCAGATACAAATTTTGTGACTCAAAACACTTCTTCAAATAAAGTTGTTACGTATTGCTCTGAGACTTAACAGGTTGGAGATCCAAATGCAGCTTGGGGCAAACCAGAAACGTGATCCAAAATACAGGCAAGAGGTCAAAACACAGGCAGGCAATCCAAAACAATCAACAAGGCAGGAAATTCAGGCAAAGCGTAAAATCCAAGCAATAGGCAAAAGATCAACAAAACCAAGAGAAATAAATCCAGGGGAGAATGCTCAGAAATGCAATGCAGTCTACGCAGAGGATTATGAGAAATGGGTGTAAATGATAAGAGTCCGGAATGGAGTGCCCTCTAGTGAAGCTCACGGCAAAAACTGTGACAAAAGTAAGCTGCAGTGTGAATTGGCTGTCAATGAGGGGAAAAATTCCCTTCACTTCAATTTTTCACTGAGCTTTTGACTAGGGCTGAAATGATTCCTCGAGTAACTCGAATACAAAAAATCATGGAGGTAAATTATTTGCCTCGAGGCTTCGTTTAGTCCATTTACTGTAACTACACACGGAACACTGTGTTTCCCCACGGACCATTATTACTGACGCACAAACCAAAAACGCTGGACAATTTTAGACTGTAGCTGTGTCTCATTACGAAGCATGCACCCTCCGGAGGCTGCATTCGAAGGCTACATATGTCATAGAGGCTGTCTCATTTCAGAAAAGCAAGTAGGACACTCCAAATGCGAGCTTCGAATGCGTCCTTCTTTCACAGGAATGCGGAGGATGCATGCGGTGTATCCTTTGTTGCTACAGATAACCCACAATTCTTTGCGTAGCCGTAACCAACGGTCGTTTTTTGAAAAAAAAAATTGCGACACCGGCAGATGTAAACAAAAGCGACGATGTGGCGTTTAAATATAAAAAGTAAAACTAATACATTTTTTGTCCATATTTCTGTAACAGATGTCAGTTGTACTTATGCTGCAGCTCCTCAAATATGCAATAAAATAAAACAAGTAAAAAAAAAGTTTCTTTTCAAATTACTTTCCAAGTTTAGAAATAATGCTCCTTTATTTATTTAGTGTTAGAGCGCAACTAGGCGGCCGCGGCGTGACACAACAACTGTCGAGTCCGGTGTAAGTGTGTTGTCATAGCAACGTGATACTTACTTTCCTTTTCCGTCCGTCCTGCGAAGGCCGTCTCATTTAATTCTAGGCTTGAGGACATTCTGCATACGCATCCTACAGAGGATGCGACCTCCAAAGGCTACGACCTCCGGAGGGCGCATCCTTCCAAATGAGACACAGCTTGTAAATAGGCTCTGTGCACGAACGCTGCTGACGTATTTCCAGCAGAATCTCAGTCAGCCTATTTACTTCCGCATAGCGCATTCTATAGCGAAGTATACTAGCAGCAAAACTCTTTCATAAGATTCATTTGACAGCGATTTATAATTTAAGTCGTAGCCTTTGGAGGTCGCATCCTCTGTAGGATGCGTATTACATATAGTATTATATAGTTATACATTATAGTAATTACCAGAATGGCCCATTAGTGAAAGCTTGGGCAAAGGATTAAAGACAAGATAACATTTGTTGGAGATTGATGATTTTAGATTTATTTTCGTAATAAATAATATAAACATGTATATTTTATACAATGTTGCCTGCACTGCAGGAATGTAAACTTTTAAATATAATAAACATTGAACATACAGTACTGTAAACATGTAAATATAAATAATGTTGAACTTTTGCACTGCAGTACTGTAACATGTAAATATATAAATAACTTTACACATTGGTCCTGCATTCTGACAGCTCTGATACTCTCCAAAATTGTTGAATAAAGTATTCTCGTAGCTGACCATATTTGTCTTAATTTTGGACAATAAATCTTTAAAATTCCAACTGAAAATTTAGCACACTTCTTTTTCAGTTACTTTCTATAAAGTGTGTTTGTGGTCTACTTAATTTAGAAAAGGCACTTGGTTTGATATTTTGTAACATAATGCTAATTTAAGACATTAATTCACATTTTTAATTAAAATTGACCTTAAAATTGGCTCACTATGGCTGGTAAAATAAAATTGGCCTTAAAATTGGGTCACTATGGCTGAAAAAGGGTCGGTCACATCAACAAAATTTCTCAAACTAAAATGTCCATTGTCTCTGAGGGGGTTAGGGTTAGGGCCTCATGTGAAATTCCCTGGATTCCTATTAAATTTGAAATTTAAAAGAGTTTTATGGTGCCTTAGAGATTACATGTGTGATTACATAAGTGTAGGATAAATTGTTTATTCAATTTCGTTATCTATTAAAGCAGAATAGCTAAATGTTATTTGGAACAGGGTATTTTTTTTAAATTAATTAATTAATTTATTTATTTATTTATTTTTGTTTAAAAACCTGTGTATTATGTGTAGTAGAGTATTATGAGAGAGAAATGGGAGCAAGTCTGCTCAGTGCATTTGTTGGCTGCATCCTTGTTTACAACAGTGTTTCATTCACAGTCACCATCTAATGGCGGAATAATAACTAAAATCTCCATTGTTCCACACTGTTTCTCAATTCTAGATGCTATTATTAAATACTACTATTATTTATATAAAATATTATTTATCGAATAATAATATTCAATAAACAACAACAACAGCCATCATAAAAGTTGCTAGGCATTTCGGTCAAAAGTACAGGCAGTGCTTTGAAATACAGCATTGTTTACAAGTTACAAAAATTTAAAGTGATGAGATTTTGTCCTCAGCCAAAACTATTTGCTCTGGAACAAACAATAGATTATGGAGACCAAAGACCGCATCTTAGATTTACCCAAAATGAATATCTCATGTTTAACCACTATAGAGACATCAGAGCCAGTGCTGAACAGCCGCTGATGTCCTGGAGCTCACATCTTCGAAAACACTGAAGCTAATTTTCAAACAGACGTTATTTTACAAACTGCAAATTTGAAGACTAAACAACTACATTTTCGCCAAAAAAAAACCCTTAAAACTACATTCTGTGACACTAAAACAATATTATTTACAAAATGACAGTGGATTTGGGTGCCCATCATAAGACTCGCTGTGAGAAATACTGCAAGCAGAGTGATAGAAATGGATGAAACGATTGGAGTTCTGTTATCACTAGAATATTGCACTTCCGCAAAAAGGCTTTTAGCCAATCAGATTTGAGGACCAGAAATGACTGTTGTATAAATATTAGGGCTGTCAGTCAATTAATATTTTTAATCCAATTAATTACATGATGTTTCAATTAATTAATCAAATTAATTCGTTAATAATTAATAAATAAATTTGACTGTGAAAATACCCACAAAATATTATTTAAAGTTTTTTTGTGTGTGTTAAATGAGAAAGTATCAAAAAGACATTACAAATTATAGCTTTAGAAAGAATTTTTTTTTATTTATTTATTTTTTTTATTCAACATAGAATTTATTAAACAAACATCCAACCATCTGTGGCCTGAAAATGAGACCACAAGGATTAGCAAGAATGATATTGTAAGATGTGAAATTATTTCCTCATGAATTTAAAGTCCAGGAACCCTGACAAAAACAGATGCCATGCAACAAAACAATAAAACTAATCTGGAGAAGAGATCTTCAAAGAGGGCAAACAACACCACCTCTATTGCTCATTTACAACCCCCTTCCTCCCTCTCCTCTCCCCTCCCTGCATCTCACACTTCTCCCCCAAAAGATTCCACTGAAAGTCACTATAAGAATGTCCATATACTACATGTGTTACATTTTGTGAATATGTTGAATTTTCCCTTTCATGTTTGGTATCGTTCTAAAGGTCTTAGTGCGATTGGTAAAATGGTCTCAATTTCACAGAAGTCACTTATATTATGAGGAAGACTGAGCACTTTTGTAGAATTGTGTTTTGCTGCTGAGGGGTGTTTTCCCCTTAGGGTCGGGTGAGAATCTCCAGCCAGGTGTGACCCTGGGGCATGGGATCTCCTGACAAACCAAAAGGTCTTTTATGTTTTTACAACTGATTGGAAGATTTGTTTGTTTTGGTCTGGGTATATAAACGAAGTGACAACACATTACGGGGGGATTCTGTATTCAGAAGAACCCCACACTGTGTGTGAGAGTCTCTGGAGCTTTGCCTCCAAATCTCTCACATGCTGCTGTGTATCTCTATGCGGTCAGGAATGCATCTCTCACTCTTAGATTTATCTTGGAGTAATTGATGTTATGTATTCATTTTAATTGGAACTGAATTTAATTCTGAATTGGATTTTCATTGTTAAGCTATGTAATTGGCATGATACATTTTTACCTGACTGCTAATAAAATGTTAACTTTGACTTATTCTGGACTTCTTGGAAGACTGCGTCCAGGGCAGACCACGCCGGAAGTACCGACTGATGAGCCATGGGGACATCACTAGGGCTCCGGATGTTGAGCTGTCACTGACTTAACACGATGTAGCTCTCGCGGTTATTGAGGAAATATATACTTTTTGTTGAGAGCACGCAGGCGCGGCCCACTTTAAGATATTATAATCGCTCTGCATCCTCTGAGTAAGTCAGAACTGGCGAGCTTGTGTCGACGAATTCGCCACGGCCGGGGTGTAAATCGAAATGAAATATTAAGACGACGGGACTTCCAGAATATTCAAATATCTAAATTATTATACAGAAAAAATAGCCGCGATCAGCAAATTACAGAATACAAACCAGAATTAACAAATTATTCATAATTGGAGTCAGACTAAATTATTCATGGAGTCAGATTTTTGTTTGGAAACTAAATTTTAATTTTTCAAGGTAATTTTTACAGAAGCGCCGTAAAAGACCTACACGCAAGAAACCTTCAGCTGAACCGCTAGGCTTGCCGTAGCGGGAGGAGCCTTACAATATTTACTTATCACTATGTTGCTTATACACCACAAATTCGCAAGAAAAAAAAAAAGATTTATGGGCAGCTTAACACTGCAGATGGTATCACTTCATTTCGTGACACAAAAGTCTGCAATATAGGGTGGCCGAGAGAGCTCAACGCGCTGCAACTTAAGAAAACACATGCAAACAGAAAAAAACAACAACAAATTAAGAAAACATCTTCATCAGTTTGACAACACAGGCGCTGCAAATCCTTGCAATGCAAACACAAATACGGAAACGCACTGCAAATTCTCACAACACAACGGAAATGTTTCAGGGGGACCTCAAAAAGTGACAAACCCAGAAGGGACCTGATTATTTGTTCAGTGGCTTTTGGTCAGAGTAGAGACCAAGGAATCGTATGATTAGGATGTTAAAATAAACAATAAACTCACCTTTTAGTCACCGACAACACCTCTGTCTCGTCTTTGCAATAGACGATCAAAGAAGCTGTCTTAAAATACACAATCCTTTTTTTTGTGAGTGCATATGAGCAAAATCATACCAAGTAGCTGTGAGATGTATATCACAGGTGTATATGCCAATATGCAGCCATATCTCACAAGTGTGATGTGTGCTATTGCGTTTATATAACAGTTCGGCGGTACGAGTGTGTAAATACACAAGAAAAAACAACGGAGTGTCTTTAAAGACCTCAGTTTGACAGTTAAATAGCTGAGCCCAAGCCTCTGTTACTATTTCAAAAACATCACTTTACTAGTAATGAAGGAACGTTGAGTTGCTTCATCTTTGTATTACTGTTTAAAAAGCAGTGTATTATGTGTAGTAGAGTATTATGAGAGAGAAATGAACGCAAGTCTGATTACCTGCATGTGATCATGTGATACAGCATACATTCTTCAGCTCAATCTCATATTCACAATAAAAAAAAAAAAAAAATTATGTCCGCTGAGGAAAGTGATATCTTTGTTGTAAGTTGCTCTTTAATATCTAGTTGTGCATGTACAGCTTACATCTACTTGAAAAAAGGGGGAGGGGATCCTAAAATCCTAAATCCTAAATTTATCAGACTGGTCAAAAATAAAGTTAAATGAAATAAAATAATACAATATAATATTAAAAAACATGCATAACAATCAACTGTTGCAGTTTTCTAAACTCACAACTGGAGATGTTGTTTTTCCCCCCACAAACATTGGTTATTAGTTTATTAGGCTCACAAAGTAAAGCTTGGGTTGTTTGTAAGAACTACATGAAGCTACATGCAAGAGAAAAGAAGAACACGCTTCAAACTGCAAGCCTTTCACGTCATACATAAAGGAATTTGTAGAAACTTACCAAACCACAAAAATAGTTTCTAATTAAAAGCCAAAGAAATGAAGGACAGTTACTGGCTTTTGAAGTTCAATTACTGACTTCCAAACTTTAAACAAAAACTGTAAGTTCTCAATTGACCCTTCATCTCTCAGGTTCAGAGGACAGTTGTGGTCATCAGTTCATCTGCGATTTCAGTATTTTGACTGAAACGTTCTAATACCTCCATCTTAAAGGTAATAAAAACCAATAAATAATTGTGTGTTACTTTATAGATAATCAAAACTTTACAAAAATTCTTTAGACATATGCTCTTTATATAATTTCAGTACAAGCTGAGCTCAGCAACATAATATTGATCACAACATAATTCATTTCCACTTGTGACTTTAAAGACAATCTGTACATGTTAAAGTACTCACAGTTTCAATATAGCCAAAAGACAAATAAATACAAAAAGCGATTTCCATATTCTATCAGCCAGAGCATGCACACACGCATATATCTTGTGTCTTAGATATTGTGGTTTCAAATAACAGTTGATGCAGATTTGGTGGACTCCTCATTTCGCAATGATGAATTTGTTGTGACTGCTGCACATTGCAGAAAGTAGTAAGACTTCAATTTTGTCTCAACTGTAATGCTGATGCATTTTGGACCAGCCGCAACCACCCAATAAAGCATTACAATCTAACCTTGAGGTCATGAAAAATTAACATTTCTGCATTTAACATTGAGAGAATAGGTTTTAATTTAGATATATTTTTGAGATATAAAAAGTAGGTTTTACAAATGCGTGGCAAGATAATGCAAAGATATTCATTGTGTTTTTATGATTGGGTCACTGAATGTGAAAACAGGTAGTTCTATGATTAGTAAAGGGGGAATTACATCCACTGTCTATTAGCTTTAGGGTAACAATGTCTGAAGCACAGCTCACACAGAAATCACTTTCAAACCAAGCTGCTTTCTTTTTCGGTTAACAAGGTGAATTTGTGTGTGGAAAACTTTCGTCCTCACTTGAAATTCTCAATCGTCTGGATCCTTTTGAATTTGGAACAGGTTTATGGTTATTATCTCACCTCTGAGGTCTTTCCTTCTGTTCACAAAGTATCAGAGATTGCATATCTTAAGTGTATCTTAAGTGGAATAACTGAATATATTTGAGACAAGTTTGTCATTTCTGCAATTCCCTTAATTTACCACTAGAGGTCCCCAACTTTTTAAATCGGACGTCTGTATATGCTCAGTAAAAAAAAACGTCCTCTTACTTTCATTTTTTATTTTCCAGAAAATGTCTTAACATGTGTAAACATTTCTATATTTGCATTACTTAATTAACTTAATTAACAACTGAGACATCAACTGAACAAGTTTAACATACATTTGAACAGAAATGAAATAATGAGTCCCTGAACAAACTGCTCCACCAGCACCAACTGCTTTAAATAGGCTATTACAGTGCATCCCATCCAGTGGTGTATTCTGTTTTTTTTTTTTTTTTTTTTTTTTGTATGAGTATGCTGTGATTTTCCCCTCCCAGCCTCATTCTTACCCAACCCACAGCAACACCCTATAAGCACCACCACCCTCACTAAAGCATACAGTATACATCTACCTGAAACTGAAAGCATTTAGAAGATATAAGCATTCAAAACTTAGTTTCTAACTTCCACCACTATGAATCAACGAACGCCCTGCACTTCAGCATCACGCCAAACCTCCTGTCCAATCAAATGCTCTCTAGATTCTGATGCATCCCATCCCCTACACTATAAACAGACACTGAAACTGCAACTGAAATTTGGCTGCTTGTTCATAGAGTTAGTATTTTCTGTCTGGGGAATGACAGGTAGTGTACTATACAGTCATAGCCAAAAATATCGGTACCCTTGCAATTCTGTCAGAAAATGCAACACTTCTCTCAGAAAATTGTTCAAATTGCAAATGTTTTGATATTCACACGCTTATTGTTTTTGTTTGCAACAACACAAAACAAAAAAAAACAGAGAAGAAAAGTCAAACTTGATAAAATTTCACAGAGAACTCAAAAATGGACTGGATAAAATTACTGGCACCTGGTCAAAATTATAATAAATAATTGCTTTTCAAGCATGTGATGACCCTGTAATTTGGAGGAAAATTGTGGAAAAACATGGACACCATGGCACTGTTTACAGAAAAAGAAATGAGACCTTCAAAGAACACATTCCCTACAGTCAAACATGAGGTTCAAAGATGTTTTGGGTTTGCTTTGCTACTTCTGGCACTGGATGCCTTGACTGTGTGAACGGTATCATGAAATCTGATGATTACCAAAGAAATTTGGGGCGCAAAGTAGTGGCCAGTGTCAGAAAGCTGCGTCTCCACCAGTGGTCATGGGTCTTCCAGCAGGACAATGACCCGAAATACACTTCAAAAAGCACTCAGAAATGGTTACAAACAAAGTGCTGGAGAGATCTTCAGGAAGTCTTCTGCTTGCATAACAAAATTTATTCTTGGTTGAGTTGTACATCTTCCTACTCTTTCTGCAGATGACATATGGCATGAAACTGGTAAACTGCTTCCTTGCCCCTACAGTCAGCAGCTGCCCTACTTAGCATGTCACTGATGAACATTTTAGGCCCCAGCTTGTCTTGAGGTTGTAGTGTTGAAGTGTCATGAGCATGCTTTGAAGTTGCTTGAGCGCACTGAGAAGTGATATTCTGAAGAGAGAAATCAAGGGTTTGTGGTCAGTCTCTGCTGTTACTAACTCTCGGCTGTAATGCTAAAATCTTTGAGACCTTCAAAGAACACATTCCCTACAGCAGGGGTCACCAAACTTGTTCCTGCCGGTGTCCTGCAGAGTTTACCTCCAACTTTCCTCAACATACCTGCCTGGAAGTTTCAAGTATACCTAGTAAGTAAACTCTGCAGGGACACCGGCCCTCCAGGACCGGGTCTGGTGACCCCTGCCCTACAGTCAAACATGGTGGAGGTTCCAAGATGTTTTGGGTTTGCTTTGTTGCTTCTGGCACTGGATGCCTTGACTGTGTGAATGGTATCATGAAATCTGATGATTACCAAAGAATTTTGGGGCGCAACATAGTGGCCAGTGTCAGAAAGCTGCGTCTCCACCAGACGTCATGGGTCTTCCAGCAGGACAATGACCCGAAATACACTTCAAAAAGCACTCAGAAGAGTGCTGGAGAGTTCTGAAATTGCCAGCAATGAGTCCAGACCTGAATCCCATAGAACACCTGTGGAGAGATCTCAAAACAGCAGGACCAAAAATTTTGTCCAGTGCATTTTTGGGGTTCTGTGTGGAAATGTATCAGATTCGACTTTTCTTCTCTGTTTTTTTTTGTGTTGTTCCAATGCAAACAAAAAAATAAACGTGAGTACTAAAACATTTGCAACTGCAACAATTTTCTGAAAGAAGGGTTGCATTTTCTGACAGAATTGCAGGGGTGCCAATATTTTTGGCCATGATTGTATAGGGTATACGGAACAATTCAGACAGTGTACTATAAATATGCTTTCCGTTGGGTGAAATAATTCTGGTTTTACGCTACTGGTTTTTCGCGCAAACTGCCACACCACACACACAGTCTGCTCTGGTCCAGACACACGATGCACAAAACACAGCCAGCGCTACATGCATGTATACTGTGGTTTCAACAGATGAAGCACCCAACATCAGTGTTATTGACACCACAAGGTGAGAAAAAAACACTTACAGGCAACTCAGTGTCTCCACAGTGTCTTTTATTTCTACAGAGGTTTGTCAGTGATAGCGCACTGTCTACTTTGAACATGACCATCATCTCTCCGCTCCTGCTGGCCTCTCTGCTACAACACCTGACTTTAACTGGTGAGACTGATCATATTCAAGCACATTGTGGTTATATTTCTTTGGTATGTACAGAAGAAGATGACTTATGACCCTATCTCTCGCTCAGCTCACGTGGATGTGGGTATAGTGAACGGCAGAGAAGCAAAACCCCACTCCAGACCTTACATGGTTTCTCTTCAGAAGGGTTGTAAACATGTCTGTGGTGGGTTCCTCATCTCTGATAGATTTGTCATGACTGCTGCACATTGCAAGAAGTAAGACTTCATTTTAGTCTCTACTGCTGTGAAAAGTTAAAATTATTATATCATAGTTTATAAATGTTTGCTTATTACACTAATAAGACTTTCTTACACAGACATGAGAAAGTAACAGCTGTGGTTGGCATGCATGACTTAAAAAAAAGAAGGAGGGATTCTGACCGCATCAAAGTGAAGTCTTACCACGACCATCCAGACTTTAACCAGACCACTTTGCAGAACGACATTATGCTTTTGAGGGTAACAGTAGTTCAAATGACTCATATTAAACGATTAGTCAGTCTGTCTTTTAATGATGATAATGTTATTGCATTACAGCTAGAGAAAGAAGTCAAACAAAATAAGAATGTCAAGATAATTTCCATACCAACACAAGAGGGAGACATCAAACCTGATTCTGCCTGCAGTGTCGCCGGCTGGGGAAGACTGAGTCTTGAAGGGAAAAACAGCACACGTCTCATGGAAGCAGATGTGAAAATCATGAGTAACACAGAATGCGAAAATAAATGGAATAACAAATACTCAGCCTCACAGATGATGTGTGTCTATGGCCATGGAGGAAGCTGTAAGGTATGTATACAAAAACAATATCAATTTGAAACCATCAGTACTGAGAATCACCTCAGTTATGTGTTAATCTGTGTTTCTTCACAGGGGGATTCAGGGGGTCCTTTGGTTTGTGGAGACACTGCAGTCGGCGTCACTTCCTTTGGTAGTGCAGAAGAATGCAATAGTCGTAAACACCCTGAAGTTTATACAAAGATTTCAGCATATCTTGCATGGATCCAGTCCATAATTGCAAATGTTAAGTAATTTTTGCGATGAGAAAGGATTAAGTGTTTAAATGTTCAATAAACAAATTGTGTGTCAAGCATCAATATGTGTAAGTGGTCCTTATTACTACAGTTCCATTTTATTCAAAATATCATTTTTTTATCTTCGACATCTTCAGAAAAGGAAAGAAATCCATGCAGGTTTGAACAACTTGAGGTAGTAAACAGTGACTAAAGCTCCCATTCGGTGTATCAGTGGCACCTGATGTGTCCAGATGGAAACAATATGAATTGTTAGCAAGTCTAAAGGGAATTGAGCCCATTGCAGATATTTTAGTTGTTGGATGTGGTGACTCAGACCAGCAAGAGAAGAATGATAATGATTTAAAGCTTCAGGCCCTGCTGGAGCATTACAGAGAGGTCAAGCCACAACTTACAGTAGCTTTTAAAAATTGCTCCATGGTCATATCCTTTTATCCACTGACCTAAGGGCTATCATGGATATGGTACCTACAGTACGGGTGTTAAAGGTGTACAGCATCTCAAAGGATTTGCAAATTATTTAGCCAAGCTAATGTCCCACTTGTCGAATGTTTGCATCCACTGCGCACTTAGTTGTTAAAGACACTCTTGGCATTGGCTGCCCTTGGCCACATCAATGCCTGTGTAAGTGCTATCATGATGTTACTAAGCCTGTCACAGTACAAAGTGACTCTATCCAAAGTGGTCTTGGGTGTTGTCTTACTGTATACAAGGACATCCTGTTGCCTTCTCTTCAAGAACTCTGACCCCCATGATAAAAATTCAAACTCAAACACAAATCGAGAAAGAGTGTCTTAATCGTTAATCATGTGATGTTACTGGGCAATGGTAACATCCATTAATTAAAAGGTACCAGGCTACAGAAAATGGCATATACTCCAGTAATTATTTTGGGGGACCCACCCACATTTATTTTGCTTCCGACGCCCATGAATTCAGACAAAAGTACAAAGGCAGCATTCTGATATACAGCATTAAATTTATATACAATATAACATTATGAGACTTTGCCCTCAGCCAAAACTATTTGCTCTGGAACAAATAATAGATTAATGAGACCAAAGGCTGCCTGTTAGATTTACCTAAAACGAATTATATCTTATGTTTAACCACTATAGAGACATTAGAGCCAGAGGCAAATTCAAGATGATCTGGTCAAGGTAAGACTGCTTTCGGTGGGTTCATGAGCTCTGAATGACCACTGACACCCTGGAGCTTACATCTCCAAAAACATTGACGCAAATATATATATATATATATATGATGATAAGCATTTAAATAAGCATTTTTATCAGGCTCCTATGTACTATATAGGTATCTACCTAAACACTGGTACTCATGATTGGGCTGAGACTGGGATTTAGCGAGTTTGAAGTAGAATTTGACGGATGCATGCTATGTATTGAGAGCATTTGACTGAAATGGCTTTTCAAGGGTTTTGCATCTTATATATGTATATACACACACATCACCTGTGCTATCACGTTGTTAATATACTGATATTTATGGTAATGAACTGTAAAATGTTCAAGTACCAAAATGTACATTGACCTGTGTAATACTTCTAGAACAACCATCAACCATGTGGCCTGAAAATGAACCACAAGGATTAGCAAGGACAATACTCATCGTGTCGCTCGTACCACAAACTAATTGTTATTAGCATTCGTACGAAGCCTGAATTTGGGGGGGGGGGGGGATGTCACGAATCCGGCCCGTGACCTTCGGTCCGCTCACAACCAGATGTCGCCCTCTCACATTCACATTACATTGACTGTTGCACCACACCCCAAACTACGTTCCCCATCAGCCATTGCACTTATCACCTGCGTCCAATCAGAGACTCTATTTAAACTCCGGACTTCACTAGTTGCAGAGTATTGAACTGTTGTTAGCATTCATACGAAGCCTGTTCCTAGTTTTCCTGTGTCTAGTTTGTTCTTGTTTTTGCCTTGCTTTCTTAGTCTTGTTTCCTAGCTTAGTATATCGTTTAGTCTTTCTCACTGCCTGCCTTTTGGAACTCTTGCCTGTTTTTTCGGATTATCCTTTGCCTAGCCCCCTGGATTACGTTCGCCGTTCTCTGACCCTCACCTGCCTTACGAACTACTCTTTTGTCTTCCCCTACATACCTGAATGCCATCGCCTGACCCTGCCTGTTTGACCATGTCTTTGTCGATGTCCTTAAATAAAGCTCTGCAGATGGATCCGCCTGTTTCACGTCTCCCTCATTAAGTTACACCTTCACTGGTGAGACTGATTTACTAAACTGCATATTAATGCATCACTAAAAGATGTATTAATCACAACCAAGATGTTCTGCATTTTTTGGTGACCCTTACCAAAAAGAAGTATACTTCAAGTTTATTTTATTAAGTATACTTAAGTAAAGTTCAAGTATATTTTTAATTATACTTTTTGTAGTAAGTATACAAATATCACTATACTAGTAGTATACTTTTAAGTGTACTATTTCAATACTCCTTGGGACTAAATTGGCCCACTTTCTAGTATATAAAAGTATACTTTTAAGTATACTTTAACAGAAGTAAACTTTGAGTACACAACTAGTTCACATTTATGTTTTCAGTTTGTACTGCAAGTATACTAAAAGTGAACTTATAGGTATACTGATAGTTTACTAATTAAATACTTAGTAAACTCTCAGTAAACTACTAGTTTAATAGATTTATACTGCAAGTTTACTACTAAATTTTATTTAAGTGAACTTTGCATCATACTTTAAGTACACTACTATGTCTCAATTTAGGTATTAATTCGTATACATTTTTTATAGAATATCTGAACATACAAAACATCAAAATAAAGAACAGGGTCTGCTTGTAAACAAAAATGTTTTATTCTAGCTTCATGCATTCTTTTTTTTTATAAAGACTTGAATGTGGGTAAATTGCATAAATAAAAAATATATATATAAAAAAAAAAAACAAATAAACAACATTTTGAACAAAAAGCTAAAAAAGACTATTCATGATAATCAAAATGTAGATGGAGTTGATCAACACCCCAAAACTTGACAGTCATTATTACCTCCTCATGGGTCGACATTTTATTCCATATAACGTCACACAGTTTTACATATTTATGATTTTGATGCTGTTTTATGTCAGAGGATTGTGTTACATTACGTGTGGAAGCATCTTCTTCTTCACTTGTGTTTTGGAAATTCTGTACAAAAAGATGTGCAATAGCAACCCTAGTGTATAACAATGAAAACACAGATTCTCAAAGCACAAGTACACCTCAAATATACTTAGATTTTACTTAGATTTATACTTAGAAGTATAAATCAAGTATACTTAAATGTCATTTTAAGTATATTTCTGATAAGTATATAAAGCACAAGTATAGCTCAAATATAGCACAAATACACTTAGACTTTTTCTAAGTATAAATCAAGTATACTTAAATGTCATTTTAAGCATATTTCTGAGAAGTATACAGCACATTTCTGAGAAGTACATAAAAAGCATACTGAAAGTATACTTTCCTAGTTTTAGTTTAAAAGAAGTATACTAATAGCATACTTTAATAAACGTCTTTTTCGTGAGGGGATGCCTTATTAAGGTGTTTCTTGTAGGGTGAATAAGTCAATAACTGTATCTCTCTCTCAGCTCATGTGGATGTGGATATAGTGAACGGCCGGAAAGCAAAACCCCACTCCAGACCTTACATGGTTTCTCTTCAGATGAACAAGGAACATGTCTGTGGTGGATTCCTCATTCATGACCAGTTTGTCTTGACTGCAGCACATTGCAGAAAGAAGTAAGACTTTTGTTTAGTCTAAACTGTGATACTGATTGATTATTGATGTTTTTATTAGAATTCACAGTATATGGTTTACAAAGTTTTGTCATGAAAGCAGTGTGCTCAATATGGCCTTCTAAAAGAACACATAAAACTGTGAAAAATGTTCATTATACTACTAAGACTTTCTTTGAACAGAAATGAGATACTGACAGCTGTGGTTGGGGCACATAACAAATAAGAATGAGGGGTCTGTCCGCATCAGAGTGAAGTCCTACCAAAAGCATCCAGGCTATAGGCCTAACAGTCCTTCATACCTGAATGACATTATGCTTTTAAGGGCAACACTACACATACTTTTTTTGTTTTGCTTTGTTTTTTAATAGTGTATAAAGATCATAGATAATGTAAAATGCAAAAAATATATGGTAAAGTACAAAATATGATTCAGTATCTTTTAATGATGATAATGTTATTACTATAATGTTTACTAAGAAAGGATTCAGGTAACCAAAATTACTTTGGCCACAATAGTACAAAAGCCGAGTAATTTCCTGATATTGATACAGAGAAAAGTAAAATGTCTTAACCTAAAGGGTTACTCCAGCTCAAAATGAAAATTTTGCCATTAATCACTTACCCGCATGTCGTTCCAAGCCCGTAAAAGCTTTGTTCGTCTTCGGAACACAAATTAAGATATTTTTGATGCATTCTGACAGCTCTCTGGCCCTCACATGGACACCAATAACACGGTCAACGTCCAGAAATGTAGCAAGGTGACATTAGGGGTTCAACTGTAATTTTACGAAGCTACGAGAATACTTTTTGTACGCAAAAAAATAAAATAAAATAAAATTGGATACTTTTGGAGTGTATCCCCTGAATGCAAATGGCATATGATGGTTTGTGTTAGCTGTGCCATGTGTTAATTCAATAACTTTACTTCATCTTCACGTTCAAAACACCACAGCTCCATCTACAGGGCCGAACCAAAGAAAAAAAGTGCGTGCTAACCCATAAACAGTGCTCTTTACACATGCACAGAAGATAAAACGTAACTTAACAATCTCCCCTTTTTTTTTAGGTTTAGTTTGAATGACTAAACATTGACAAAACATAAGTAAATCCATTCAGTCTTTAAGGTAGCAAACGCCTGTGCTGAGAGCTTTCGGAAGGCCAAGTGCAGATGCTCCCTTTTTTGTTAAGCAGTTAGCTAGCTGCTCTTTGGTGGCTGACCACAAGATCTGCTGAATAGTTCCAGAATGTACAAGCTCCTTCACACTGCTGATTTCTAGGCGCAGTCTTTTTTCGGTGACAGATTTTGTAGATTTGAGAGCGTCGAGAAGTTAATGATTGTCTGTTACGCACACAATGGGCAAGTTGTTGCATGAGCAGTCACCAGTGGTAATCTCAGAGTAGAGTGTTGTGAGAAAAACTGCACTGTCAATCCCGTTTGCAAGTGCCAAACTCTCTCCTGCTAATGTACTCCTTACAACTCTCCTGATGCGTTTTGACTGCCAGGGTATAGGAGAGAATTTTCCATTTTCTCCCATAAGCATGATGAAATGTCCACCCTGTGTACCGCCATCCGGAAGGTTTCCCATTGAGGAATCACTGTACACCACTAATTTAACAGAACTGTCTTTCCCTAGGTACTGGAACCTCAAGGTGACCTCTTCTGATTTCAGTTTTCTGATTAGTTTATTTGTACAATGCAGGGTCTGAACAGTAGCATGCTTTGTATTAGATGCCAAGACGGATATGTCACACATAATGTCAGGTCTGCTTTGCCTGGCGACCCACAGTATTTGTCCAATCTTTGATTTTAGCATGCCCATCTCAGCATCTGTCAATGAACCTTCACGCTGTGTTGCTCTGATGGAGTCCACTGGAATAGGTTGCAGATTTTTTATGTACCTTCCTTGTTGTACTTGTATTTCATCCTCCAGAGAATGTACCTCCATTCCAATATGGCTGAAACTGTCATGCTCTTCCCGTCCGACTTGAAAGGCAGCTTTCAACTGAGGAATGATAGTTGTGGAAAATGCATGTGTACCACCCCAAATAAAGCCATCCACATGAGATGCAAGAATCCCCATCACTTTGCTGGAATCATCCAGCCAGTAAAATACTGCTGGAACTACCTTTGACACTGTAGCTCCAAGTTGCTGCAAGGTGTCTTTCACCCTGTTATACCAGAATAAGGAAGCATCTGTTAGGCCATAAACACATTTTTTTAACTTCCATATAGTTTCTTTGCTCTGCGCTTCTTGTGGTGGGCGAATGTAAATGTCTCTGGTTAACTCTTTACCTTGTAAAAAGGCTGCTTTAATGTCCATGGAGTTTAGCTGCCATTTATTCTGACATATGACTGCCATGATCATTTTTAGAGCCTCTGAACTACATGTAGGGGAGTCTTTGGGAAGGTCTTGAGTATTAGTTTCTTCAAAGCCTCTCGCAACAAGTCTAGCCTTGGGTACAACTCCATCAGTTGTTTCTTTAAGTGTGCACACCCATCTCGTGGAGATACACTTCTGCCCTTCATCTTTCACTTCTTCAAAGACGTTATTTCTCTTCCAGGTGCTGAGTTCTGTATTTTTAGCAGGCATGAAGAGATCATCATGTACTATCAGTATATCATCCTCACTGTTGTCAGATCTCAACTTAGCATTTTCGGATGGAATCACCTGAACATTGTCCATTTGTCCTAGATCAACTGATCCAGTTGTGCCATCAATTTCTTCAGGCTCACTGTACTGCAAATTGTACCAGTTCTTGTGTTTTCCAGTAGCCTTTCCTGCTCGGCTGAGGATTTTCCCAGAATGGGTTTGTCCACTTTGATTGTCTGTGTATTTATCCATTTGGCCAATTTTCAGTCTTAGGCCTTCACAACTCAAGGATGAGTGGGTTTCTGTCATCTGGGATGGATCAAGATTATCCCCTCCTGGCAGCACTAATGTAAGAGGTTCACTGTCATCTTCAGCATTAAGAAGCTGATCATTTGTTGGTGTAACTTCTTCATTTTCGCTTTCAGTGTCACTAAGATCTGCTGCTGGTGTTACTGTAGGATTTTCATATGTTTTCATTTGTTCCCTTTCTGTCTCCTCCAGTTTTGTTTGTGGGTCATCCACCTTTCTTAGTCTAGACTGATGGACCCGTACATAGGTTCCGCCATGCCTGACAAATACAACCACACCATCTTGGCCTATGACCACACCTGGACCTTTCCACTCTGTAGCATCTGGACCAATCAGACATACAGCTATTTGTTACATTTAACAAATAGTATTTAAAAAGCAACAAGCCAGCTACATGCTGGAGCTCTGGAGACAACCCCTAAAGCAACTAACACCCCAAAAGGGCTCAGTTGCCAGGACGACTATCTGATATCTGGTTTTATTGCTTCAAGGAATGCAAGCAGAGCACACTACATTTCCCTATAGGAAAGACACAATGCCTATAGAAATGGACTCTTTCCTATTCATTCACAGACAAACCTTTCTTTGACCTTCCTATCACACATAGCCCAGGTCATTGTGTACAGTATTACTGCATTGTATTTTAATTTTGTCTGTTGTATTCGTCTTTCTACTGTTTTATGCATGCGTTATGATAGATGACTAGTCGTTTACCCACCTATGTCATGTTTGGTTTCTTTGAATTCGTATTTTGATGATCTAAAAGATGGTGTAAATTAGATGTTGCAACATGTTAGTGTTTTAAGAAACCTTAGTAGTTTTTGCATCAACACCCAATCGAATTACATATGCAAAATACCATGCTCATAGACAAAGAGTCGTAAACTTTCCCTCCAAAGATGAAAGTTACCATTGGTTCGTGGACCTCCTGGAGGCACAGCCTCCAGAGGACTTAAAGGCTTCAAACGATTGAACGCCTCCCTCTCTTCACTCTCTTCACTTTTTTCGCTCTCTTCACGATTGCTGCCCGTGTGGAGGAACCCACGGGGAGCCTGAGCCGGCACAGGGTGTGCCCGGCGGGCCCGACAGGCCCCAACATCTAGAGCTGTGGCTCTCGAACACAAAGAGCCAGACGCTTTCACTCAACCCTGGAATCCATCCTCATGAAATGTCCTCGAACAGACATTTCTCTCTTCCGTGTTTTTAGCTTTCTTCACTTGTCTCACATGAGTTCTCTCAGAACCTAAGAGGATGAGCTAGAACTCGTCGGGACTCTAAGCTGTGCCAGGCCTTGCGGCCTTGTCTTTCCATTCCCCAAAGACCACAGGACTTCAGCTGGGTCCCTCTCAGCTCTTGGTTATTCTTCAATTTTCACCTGGGAAGAAACTCCCAGTCACCATTGAGTCAGAACATCTTTGGAGTTCATCACTCTTCGGACCCGGAAGAACGTGATCGCAATTCCAAAACCACCATTGAGACTTTCACCCGAGACTGCATTCGGACACTTGTTCATCGACCAAGGCAATGCAAGTATCGTACATTTAACTAAACAAAACAGAGGTTTAGTACAAGCTGCAGACAGCACTGATGGTTTCACTCAGGTGGTTAACTGACTCTTTTCATAGCTACATTCTCTGGTCTCTCTAACTGCTTCTCACTGATCCTTCCCCCATGTATGAATGATTTCATGTTTGTTTGTTTAGATTAGTTATGTGTTAGTCCTTCGTTAATAAACTCTTGTGCACAAATTACATGAGTTTTGATTTTGATTCTGCCTTGCAAATTAATGTCCCTTTACGATTCCGATTCGAGCTACATGCTCTAATGCAACAGTACTTTAAGAAAGTTATTTTCTGTGCCCAAGAAAATATCATTTCTTAGGGTTGATATAAAAATTATACTGAACGGTTAAATCTGGACCGACGCCAAAACCAACATGCTAATTTAATCATAATCCAAATGAGTTTTCAATGGAGCACGCAATTGTGATTCCACGATATATGTCTTTGAGGATTGTACTCGTTTTATGTCATCTATGTCCAATCGCAGCAGCTGTAACAGCATCGCTATAGCAACGTGACAACTACGTCACTCGTTCGCGCTCTCGCTCTCGCTCACTCGAGGCAGCCAGATTTATCGACCGGTGACATCTTCTGGGCCAGGCAGGCGAACAGGCATTCTATCATTTGCAAATATCGATAACTGACCTTTTTTTTGTTTTTCTAACTTAGTGAAAATGGCGTGCTCAAAGCTGGCCGTTGATAAGAAAAGAAAAGTTGATTTTGAAAACCGCGAGTTTAAGAGTGAGTGGACAGAAAAATATGCATTCGTGCTCCCCGTGGGAAGCAGAAAACCAATGTGTTTAATCTGCAACGAGACGGTAGCGATCATCAAAAGTGGTAACGTGAAACGTCATTATGAAACCAAGCACGCACATTTTGAACAAAATTACCCTCAGAACACAGAGTTAAGGACCACAAAAATAAACCAGCTGAAATCATCCTATGAAGCTACAAGCAGTGTAATAGTTAGATCAGCCACACAACAGGAGCGAGCAACGGAAGCCTCACTAAGAGTAGCATGGGTCCTGGGAAAAAACAAGAAACCTTTCTCTGATGCTGAAATAGTCAAGGAGTGTATGAGTGAAGTGGTGACTGCTCTTTTTGAAGGGACTCAAAAGGATGAAATAATCCAGAAAATAAGCCAAATACCCTGTTCTGATTCCACTGCAGCAAGAGGAACTGAAATACTTGCTGTTGATTTGCTTGAACAACTTAGCTCTGCTATAAAAAAAGCCAAATTCATTTCATTGGCTGTGGATGAATCCACAGACAGCACAGACAATGCACAACTCATGGTCTTTGTCAGATTTTTTGATGAAGAAAAGGGAGAATTTTATGAAGATGTTTTGGGTCTTACAAACCTCCATGGACACACAAGGGGGGATGACATTTATGAAGCAGTGACACAGATGCTTAGAGACAGAGAGATCTGAAGCATGTTGTTTCTATTGCTACTGATGGCGCACCATGTATGATTGGGAGAGAAAGGGGATTAGTGTCACGCTTGAGAGCTCACCACCCTGACCTCATGGCATACCACTGCATAATTCACCAGATGGTTTTGTGTGCCAGCCTTGGAGAAAGGTACTCAGAAGTAATGACAACAGTCATGAAACTTGTCAACTATCTGAGAGCATCCTCTGCTCTGCAACATCGTTTGTTGCGCTCATTTCTAGTAGAGGTGAATGCAACATTTGATGATTTGCTCCTTCACAACAATGTCCGGTGGCTTAGTAAAGGCAAGGTACTGGAGCGGTTTTGGGCACTGCGGAAAGAGCTGGAGACATTTCTGTTGGATCAGAAGAGTGCAAAAGCCAAACCGTTTGTGGATTTCATGAAGAATGAAGAAGAAATGGAAGTTGTTGCTTTTCTAACTGACAAAATCCATTTCTTGTCAAAAGTATTGCAGAATTCTCAACTGAAGCCATGAAAGTCTTCCCATGGGCCAATGCTGCTACTCTGCAAACAGAGCTAATTGAGCTCCAAGAAAACCTAGCACTGCAGGAATCTCACTGTGACCCTGTCACCTTCTGGACAAAGATGGTTACTGCAGCAGGTGTTCCTCTCCTGCAGAAGATGGCCCTTCAAATTCTCACCATGTTTCCTTCAACATACTGCTGTGAATCTGCCTTTTCAACCATGAACATGGTGAAAAACGCATACCGCAGCACACTCACCAATGAACACTTACATCAGTGCCTCCACCTGGCCCTCACACCTTTTAAGCCCAAGTTTAAACAGCTGGTGGCACAAAGAAGGTGTCACCTTTCACACTAAAGGTCTATCATTTTTTGTGTATAGTTCCAAAGTTTTGAGGTTTGTTTTTCTGTTGTTGTTGGAGTATTTGGAATTTGACCGTTACTTTTCTGGACCTCGGACTGAACGGAAATTTGGTAAGTGGACCTTTCAAGTTTATATTTGAGTACCCCTGGTCTAGAACAACCATCTGTGGCCTGAAAATGAGACCACAATGATTAGCAAGAGTGTCATTTACTTATCACTGTGTTGCTTATACACCACAAATTATGGGCAGCTCAACACTGCAGATGGTATCACTTCCTTTGGTGACACAAAAGTCTGCAATAGTCATTAAAGACCTGAGGTTTATCGAAGACTTCAGCATATCTTTAATGGATCTGCTGCATAACTATAAAAATTAAATGATTGTTGAAATTTAATGAAGTGATCATTTAAATGTTCAATAAACAAATCGTGTCAAGTATCAATATGCATAAGTGGTCCTTATAATTGCAGCCCTATAAATTAGTAGGAGGCTACTGAAAATATTCAAGTAACCAAAATGACTTCTGCCACAATAATACAAAAGCCAAATGAAAGTGAAATGTCTAAACTAATCAATGTTCTTCTACTGTGGCCACACTTAAGTGTTAAAAAATGTATGAATTTCATTGGATTAGATGCATAATATCACACCAAGGTCCCTCTACTGTCCTAAATTTTTATAACTGTTACTATAATTGCCTGCTGCCTGTAAACCATTAGTGGATGCATTGAACAAGCATACAATATAGATTTGTAAATGATTCTGAAAAAGGAAACACACACAACACCTGCGTAATGTTGGCTTTCCATTCATATTTAATGATATTCATGGTTATGAATTTCAAAGTATTCAAGTACCAAAATGTATGGTGACCTACTTTATACTTTAAGACCAGACCATCCGTGGCCTGAAAATGAGACCACAACGATTAACAAGAGCAATATTGACTCATCATTGTTGTCGCTTGTACCACAAACTGAGAAAGAAAAACAGACTGATTTAGGGGAAACTCTGTGTCTCCGCCCACCTTTACCCTATGTTTATACAGTGTTTTTCCAGCGAGAGCTCACTGATTGTCTTCATGATGACCATCATCTCTCTGCTCCTGCTGGCCTCTCTGCTGCCACACCTGACCTTCACTGGTGAGACTGATTGACTAAACTGCAAATTAATTAATCTCTAAAAGATGTATTAATCACAACCAAGATGACAGCATATTTTCTGGATTTTTGCTGATGCCTCAGTAAGGTGTTTTTTTGTAGGGTGAATAAGATGACTAACTGTCTCTCTCTCTCAGCTCATGTGAATGTGGGTATAGTGAACGGCACAGAAGCAAAACCCCACTCCAGACCTTACATGGTTTCTCTTCAGGAGAACAAGGAACATGTCTGTGGTGGATTCCTCATTTCTGATGAGTTTGTCTTGACTGCTGCACATTGCCAAACAAAGTAAGATTTTAGTCTAAAATGCAAAAATTGACTGATTATCGAGTTCTTAGAAATTATAGTAGTACATTGTTTACAAGGTTTGTCAGTAAATCAGTATGTTCAGTGTGCCCCTTCTAAAAGAATACATAAAACTGTATAAAATGTTCATTATACTTCTAATACTTTCTTTCAACAGAGATGAGATACTGACAGCTGTGGTTGGTGCACATAACCTAAAAAAAAAGAACGAGGGGTCTGTCCGCATCAGAGTGAAGTCCTACCACAAGCATCCAGACTATAACAATAACACGCATTTGAATGACATTATGCTTTTGAGGGTAAAAATCTGCACTTGTTTCAGTTCCAGAAATAATATGTTGAACAGGCTTAAGCAGGCACTTTAAAATGATACAATAAATATATAAACCTCATATTAAACTGAGAAAATGATATCAACTGTCTTTAATCATATGGTTGACGATTAAATCTGCTAATAAGAAACATTTTCTAAATTACAGCTAGAAAAAAATTCAGACCAAGCAAATAATATGATTCAGTATCTTTTAATAATTATAATGTTATTGCATTACAGCTAGAGAAAAATGTAAAAAACATCAAGAACGTCAAGATAATTTCCATACCAACAAAACAGGGCGACATCAAAGCTGATTCTGTCTGCAGTGTCGCTGGCTGGGGAAGACTGTGGACTAATGGCTCAGTGAGTGATCGTCTAATGGAGACGAAGGTGTATATAATGGATAACACAAAATGTAAAACAAGTTGGAGAAAGAACTACTCAGTCTCAAAGATGATGTGTACACGTGGCTCTGGTGGATCTTGCAAAGTATGTACAAAAGATAATTCACAGACTCTGTACATTTATGAATTGTTTCACTGAGTTTAAACTGATATGTGGCTTTAAGTAATGTGTTGGTTTGTGTTTCTTAACGGGGATTCTGGGGGTCCTTTGGTTTGTGGAGACACTGCAGTCGGTGTCACATCTTTTGGATTTAAGCTTCTCTGCAATTCACCTGAGAAACCTAATGTGTATACTAAGATTTCACCTTATCTGAAGTGGATCAGCAAAATAATCAAAAATGTTAAGTAAACACATGTCAAAAATCATTTCTTATCACTATTTATATGACCTGGATTTGCAGTAAAACACAATTTTTTTTTTTTTTTTTTAAGTTTTGGACAGGGGCGCTGCTGGCCAAATGGGTGTCCTAAGCAGAATTGTACTGTTGTGGCCCCTCCCTCAAATATTATGGAAGGAAAAAAAAAAAAAACCTACTATATAGGATCAAAATAGAACTTTAAAAAAAAAAAAAAAAGTAAATAAAAAGGTAAATAAATTGTAATTAAATTGTATTCTTTATAAATTACAGCTGTAGCTCTAGACAGTTACCTATCGCTATGATTTTATTAATACAGTTGTCTGATTGATTTTATTGTTCAAACATTCAGAAATCACACAAAACAAAATTTTTTTACTGTAAAACCCAGGTTAATTTTGCCCAGGGTTGTGATGTCCACATGTTTATGTTGAATAAATTATAGAGGTTGTAGCATTTCTATTGTAAGATTAACTGGATATTTGAATTCATTGTTTGGTCAATTAAAAATGGATTTGATCGTCTTCTCAATGTATCAACAACAGTTATTAAACCTTTGGCACCCTTTGCAGGCATTTGTAATAATATATAATGTAAATAGTTTATTTCGTATTAGCCCACATTATCTATTTTAACAGTGTTATTTAGTGAAACCATATGATTATTATTAATTAACCATACATTATTGCCTCATTGTTTTTATATAGCCTAATTTATTTTAAGCCATGGAAACTAGAATAGTAAGGCAGATGCATTGGTGGTGGTAAAAAAAATTTTTTTTTTTTTTTTTTTTTTTGAGGTGAGGTGAGGTGAGGTGATGACAGCGGGCGCGGGCGCAAATGGCACGTCACATGTGCTTAGCCTACTGTCTACTGCGTTCACAGTAAAAAATAAAGTAAATAAATAAATAAATATACATTATATATAGAGAGAGAGAGAGAGAACGAAAGGGGATGGTGCCACACCCTTGGTGCCTTACACATACTCTGCGTATAGGGAGCACAGGTACTGGTTTTGGATTTTATGAGCTGTATCTCAGAATAAATTTTCAAAGGTTATTAAGGTATAAAAAAGTCATTATTGTTTCTGTCTTTTATTTGATGCAAAAAAATAAAAAATAAAAAAAAAATGTAGGAAAGATGTAGTTATCTAACATTTGCACAATTTTTAAACAAATCTCCCTCCCAGTCCTATTGTGTGATTGTGAGCCTATTTTTTTCTGTGACAGAAAAGCTAAGACAACTAGAAAGATGCAGCAATTCTTCTGTGTCCATTGCTAGTCTATTGATGAACAAAGCACAGCTTACAACAGAGTTACTTACAAGCCAAGCTGCTTTTTTGGTAGTTTGTGTATGGCAAACTTTCACCATTGTGTAAAACTTTTTATCGTGTGGATTCCTACTAAAAATAATGTGATTTTGCCCATGAAAATTCATAATAAATGTGACGTCATGAAAAACCATTCAGAAGCTACATTTAAGGGGAGTGAGGAACAGGTTGGTGGCTCTCTCACCTCTGAGGTCTTTCATTCGGTTTACAAAGTGTCAAGAGATACATTTCATCTCAAATGATTTCTCTGTGTATCAAAGTAGAATAACTGAATATTATTTTGAGCAAGCGAACGTAATCCGCAAAGGGGCGAGATGAGAGAATAATCCGTAAAACAAGCTAGAGTCCAGTAGGCAGGCGGCGAGACAGACGAGACGAGATGGCCAGGCGAGAGAACTAAACACAGGGAACTAGGAAACTAGGGAACTCAGGAACAAGGGAACTGGGAACTAGGAACGCTAACAATAATAATCACAACAACAATACTCCATGGCTTGCATGGGGAAAGACCGGGGCTTTTATAGCGACTTGGCTTAGCACAGGAACCTCAGCTGTGACGTGACTTGACTTAGCAGTAACAGCAGCTGTAATGTGACTTGACTCAGGAACCGCATCTGGAAGGGCGGCCATGATGGGTGCAGACTCAGGAGCAGAAGACAAGACATGAACAGGCTGTGGCTTGACTGACGTGACATGAGCGGGTGCTGGCTTGGCAGACGTGGCGTTAGCGGGCGCTGTCTTGGCAGACGTGGCGTGATCTGGTTCTGGAGCAACTCCGACTTGACTTGACACAGGAAACACCACTTTAACTTGACTTGACATGGGCGACACAGCTGTAACTTGACTGGACTCAGGAAACACAGCTGCAACTTGACTTGACTCAGGAAATGCAGCTGCAACTTGACTTGACTCGGGAAACGCAGCTGCAACTTGACTAGACTCGGAAACTTGACTTGACTCAGGAAACGCAGCTGCAACTTGACTTGACTCTTGAGTAGCAGCTATGAAGTGACAGAGCTCCGTTTTCGCCGCCATTTTGTGAACGGGCTCCGCCGTCGCCGCCATCTTGTGAGCGCGCACCGGCGTGGCCGCCTTCTTGCGAACGGGCATCGCTGTCGCTGCCATTGCATGAGCGCGCCCCGGCACGGCCGCCATTACACGGGCGGGTTGCACGGCCGGCGTTACCGCGATGGCGTGTTGCTCCTCCGCGACACCCACAGTAAACGAGCCCACACACATCAGATGCATAATCCATAAAAGCGGCTAGAGATGAACGCGGACCCTGGCGTCTCAACCTCACCCTTAAAGGCTGATTTACGCCATCGCAAAAAATTTCTATTAGAATAATGTCCGGGAGATCTGAATAATTAGCTATGGCCAGAAATTCGCAGATGTGCTGTTCGAGTGAACGCGGGCCTTGTTTGAGTCTGAATAGAATTCTGTTTGTGTCCATATCTGTACAATGTCCGGGTGTAAAGCTGCTGGATCCTGTGTTGACGGAGTATTCTGTAACGGAGTGAGTGAGACGAGAGACGAGCGGATCCAAATGCGAACTTTTATTGGAGGGACGAGACAGATACATGGTCAAACAGGCAGGGTCAAAACAACAGCAAACAGGTATGTTAGGGCGAGGCTCGATAGAAGTCCGTGAGGCAGGCGAGGGTCGATCTGTGGTGAACGTAATCCGTAAAGGGGCGAGATGAGAGAATAATCCGTAAAACGAGCTAGAGTCCAGTAGGCAGGCGGCGAGACAGACGAGACAAGACGAGACTTTTATAGCGCTGAATGACGGGAAATGTAGTCCGGGGTGTGGTGCAACAGTCTGAGTGTTCTGACAGGGTGAGAGCGACCGCAGGTCACCGACCAGATTCGTGACATTAATACTATCTATCTAATACCAAATTATCTGTGGCCAAGAACAATATTTACTCATCATTGGCCGGGAGCAACAGCTCATTTGCATTTAAAGAGACATGCACAAAGACCTTGTTTCTGCTTCCGCTCAAAACAGCAATTTTCAAAATTATATAATAATGAGCTGTGGGCAATTTTGAACTGAAACTTTACAGACATATTCTAGGGACACCTGAATCAAAACTGCAGCTAAAATTGGTCACTTGCTTACAAAATTCGTATTTTCTGTATGCTGAATAGGCACTACATAGGGGATAGAGAACGATTCAGATGGTGTAAATATGTTTTCCGTTTGGGCCGAATGAAGTCTGGTTTCACTTTGTGTCACACAAACCGCCGCAGGACGCACACACACTCTGCTCTGGCCCAAAGAGACGATGGTAGATCATCAGATCACAAAATGTATTGGACCAACTTGAATACTACACAGAAAGCTATATTTTATAGTGATATAGATGAGATTGTGGCACATGAATGAGGCCAGTTTGTAAATGTTAAAATACTCAATATAATTCTCAGTAGTATAGCCATTTGACACCGAGATGCACAAAATAGAGCCAGAGCTACATGCATCTTGTATACTGTGGTTTCATATAACAGATGAAGCACCCAACATCAGTGTTATTGACACCACAAGGTGAGAAAAAACACTTACAGGCCGCTCAGTGTCTCTACTACTTTTTTATTTATACAGAGTTTTGTCAGTGATAGCTCACTGTCTACTTTGAACATGACCATCATCTCTCTGCTCCTGCTGGCCTCTCTGCTACCACACCTGACTTTCACTTGTGAGACTTATTATATTAAAGCACATTATGCTGATTTGTTAACAATATTTAATTGGTATGTACAGAAGAAGATGACCTATAATCCTATCTCTTGCTCAGGTCATGTTCACGGCCTGAAGATTATACAGCGATTTCAGCATATCTTCCATGGATACACTCCATAATTGCAAATGTTAAGTGATTTTTGTGATGAGAAAGAATGGAGTATTTGTTCATAAATATTCAATAAATAAAGTTTGTGTGAACCATCAATATGTGTAAGTGGTCCTTATTGCTGAAGCACCATTTTATTCAAAATATCTTTTTTATGTTCAACATCTTCAGAAAAAGAAAGAAATTCATGCAGGTTTGAACAACTTGAGGTAGTAAACAGTGACTAAAGCTCCCATTCGGTGTATCCATTGCACCTGAGGTGTTCAAATGGAAACAGCATGAACCTTTAGCAAGTCTAAAGGGAACTGAGCCCATTGCAGATGATATTTTTGTTGTTGGATGTGGTGACTCAGACCAGCAAGAGAAGAATGATCATGATTTTAAACTTCAGGCCCTGCTGGAGCATTACAGAGAGGTCAAGCCACAACTTACAGTAGCTTTTAAAAATTTCTCCATGGTCATATCCTTTTATCCACTGACCCAGAAGAAGTGAGGGCTATCATGGACATTGTACCTAAAGGTGCTATAGGTGTACAGAGTCTCATCAGGTTTGCTAATTATTTAGCCAAGCTCATGTCCCATTTGTTGAGTGTTTGCACACCACTGCACACTTGCTCAACACTCTTGGCACTGGCTGTCCTTGGCCACATCGATGCCTGTGTTGTGCTATCATGATGTTACTAAGCTTGTCACAGTACAAAACGACTCTAACCAAAGTGGTCTTGGGTGTTGTCTTATACAAGAAGGACAGCCTGTTGCCTTCACTTCAAGAGCTCTGACCCCCACCAAGAAAAACGCAAACCTAAATCATGAAAGAGTGTCTCAGTATCGTCTTGCCAAAGATTTCAGCATTACAGCCGAGAATTGGTACCAGCAGAGACTGACCACAAACACTTGACTGCTTGAAAAGCAATCCTTCATTGGAGAAACACCTCAGCTGAATACATAAACAACAGCCCTGCCCAAAGGTTAATGCTGCAGAGACTGAAGAAGTTTTTTCCAGTAACAAAGCTTCTGGAGCCATGTATAGTGACTGGGTTTGTGAAGCACCTAAAGATACCGAATCTAAAGGCACAGTAATATGTTCACAACCTGATTGGTCGGGTTGAATGATGTATATTTTGTGAAGAAACTCACCAAACACCCCAAACAAAAGGTGTGTTCGACTTAAAGTGGTGCTGCGCAAAGCAATCGGTGTATGACATCAAAGTACCCATTCACTGATTGGTCTGCTCAGTGCTGCTTTAAGTCGAATACACCTAATGCCATCTGGAAGTGGACCAAGACCCATCTTTTTAGCGATCTCAGTCCGCTTGTTTGGTGCACACCAGGGTTCGAATGGTAGCGTTTACACTCATTTAAATGAACCGCATCAACAGAACAATCACATCAAAGTTTTTTTTAATCCAGGGGTCACCAAATTTGCTCATGGAGGCCTGGCATCCTGCAAAGTTTAGCTCTAACTTGCCTCAACACACCTGCCTGGAGGTTTCAAGTATACCTGGTAAAAGCTTGATTAGCTGGTTCTGGTTCAGGGTTGCAGCTAAACTATCTGCAGGATACCGGCCCTCTGGATCAGCCTGCTACATTAGCCACGCCCCAAAATGTTTTGATCTCTCTCAATGTTTGCACTTGCATGTGAATCGAGCCAATTTGTAAATATTAAAATACTGTTTCAATAGTATAGCAATTTCCATACTCTGACACTGAGAAACACAAAATACAGCCAGAGCTACATGCATATTGTATACTGTGGTTTAATACAACACGATGTAGACGTCATCAGTGTTTGACACCACAAAGTGAGAAAAAAAAAAAACAACTATACACACAAACTGCCAGTTCAGGGTCTCCGCCCATCCTTATATTTATACTGTGTTTTAGCGGAAGCCTGCTGATTGTCTGCTTTCATGATGACCATCATCTCTCTGCTCCTGCTGGCCTCTCTGCTGCCATACCTGACCTTCACTGGTGAGACTAATTATGTAAAAGTATATTACTTTTTTTTGTTTGTTTTGGTTTTTTTTTTAATATATATATTTAATTGGTATCTACTGACAGCACCCTGACAAAACTTTCTCAGCTCATGTGAATGTGGGTATAGTGAATGGCACAGAAGCAAAACCCCACTCCAGACCTTACATGGTTTCTATTCAGAGGAACTGTAGACATGTCTGCGGTGGATTCCTCATTTCTGATAGCTTTGTCATGACTGCTGCACATTGCTGGAAGACGTAAGACTTCAATGTAGTCTCAGCTGCAATGATGAGAAAAGATCATAATGTCATAATTTAAAAAAAAAAAATCTATAATGATGGTATTTGTTCATTATACTAATAAGACTTTCTTACACAGAAATCAGAAACTAACAACTGTGTTTGGTGCACATGACCTAACAAAGAATGAAGAGTCTGTCCGCATTAAAGTGCAATCTTACCATGAGCATCCGGACTTTAACATTCACACTATCCAGAACGACATTATGCTTTTGAGGGTAACAGTATTTCAAATGACTCATTTTAAACAATAAGTCAGTCTGTCTTTTAATGATGATAATGTTATTGTATTACAGCTAGAGAAAGAAGTTGAACAAAACGACAATGTCAAGATGATTTCCATACCAACACAAGAGGGAGACATCAAACCTGATTCTGCCTGCAGTGTCGCCGGCTGGGGAAGACTGAGTCTTAAAGGGAAAAAGAGCAAACGTCTCATGGAAGCAGATGTGAAGATCATGAATAACACTGAATGCATAAATAAATGGAAAAACCACTACTCAGCTTCACAGATGATGTGTGTCTACGGCAATGGAGGAAGTTGTAGTGTATGTGAAAACAATATCAAATTGAGACCATCAGTAGTGAGAAGTGTCACTTCAGTCATGCGTTGATCTGTGTTTCTTCACAGGGGGATTCAGGAGGTCCTTTGGTTTGTGGAGACACTGCAGTCGGCATCACTTCCTTTGGTGACCCAAAAGTCTGCAATAGTCGTAAACGGCCTGAAGTTTATGCAAAGATTTCTGCGTATCTTCCATGGATCCATTCCATAATTGGAAATGCTAAGTGATTTTTGCGATGAGAAGGATAAAGTGTTTGTTTGAATGTTCAATAAAAAAAATCATGTGTCAAGCATCAGTAGGTGTAAGTGGTCCTTATTATTGCAGCTCTGTAAAATAGTAGTAAGCTACTGAAAAGCATTCAAGTAGCCAAATTTACTTCTAGGTTTCTGGAAACCTGTTGCTTTGACCTCATATCCGGTGTTAATGCATTTAAGCTTTTAATGTGTTGTAGCCTGGAATATTATTAGGAATACTCAATGTATCTCTGTGTGTTGGAGATTTGATTTTTAAAACATGCTAATTATTGCCGTGATAATAATGAGCAAACACTAAAAAATTTTCGGTCTCACTTTATATTAGGTAGCCTTAACTACTATGTACTTGCATTTAAATTAATCATGTGATACAATGCACTTATTGTGTACATACTGTACATGTTTTTACATTGTACTTGTATTTTTAAAAATCCCTGCATGTAATTATATATGCAATTAATTTTTGTAATTACATGTATAATTAAACTGTTGACCCATCCCTTACACCTTAAAGGAACACTCCACTTTTTTTTTGGAAAATAGGCTCATTTTCCAACCCCCGAGTTAAACAGTTGAGTTTTACCGTTTTCGAATCCATTCAGCCGATCTCTGGGTCTGGTGGCAGCACTTTTAGCATAGCTTAGCATAGATCATTGAATCCGATTAGACCGTTAGCATCTCGCTCAAAAATGAAGAAAAAAAAAAGAGTTTCGATATTTTTCCTATTTAAAACTTAACTCTTTTGTAGTTATACCGTGTACAAGATGGAAATAGAAAACAGGAAAAAATATTGTCATTATATATCATCATTTTTGACGATAATGATGATTTTTGATTCGAAAATGGTAAAATCCAACTGTTTAACTCTATGGGAGTTGGACAATGAGCCTATTTTCAAAAAATGAGGAGTGTTCCTTTAACCCACCCTTAAACCTACAGTACCCATACCACCAAACCTGTCCCTAACCTTACCTGTATCCCATCTCAGTAGCAGCAGAAGTGTTTTGTAGTACAGTATGAACACAATAAGTACATTGCACTTATTTTTTTAAGTAACTACATAGTAGTTAAGGCCACCTAATATAAAGTGGGACCAAATTTTGTTTCCTGTTCTGGGGTGGTAATAGTACAGTATATTATGGAAGGAGTAAAAATTTATTTAATTTTTTGTCACAAGAGGTAAACCGGCCCTAGGTATGTCGATGTCTGCTAAAGAATGCTTGATCTGCTGTAACATCTGCCGTATCATCGTATAAAAAGCTGTTTTACATACATTCTAAATCCTTAAACAACTTAAATACATTTTCTAAACATTTATTTAACATCTTAGAAATGTCTTAGAGACATATTATGATAAGTGTTTTTTTTTTTTTTTTTGGTCACTGTATCTAAAAACAGTTACAGTTTATGGTGACAAAAGCAAAATTTGTGGGCAAAAAGGTCCATAGCTTACAGTCTAGAAATAAAGCACAACTCACACAGAAGTTACTTTCAGTAAAAAAAAAAAAAAGTTTTGTTTTTTTTTTCTTCTTTTTGGCTAATGTAGTTTTTGTGTGGCAAACTTTCACCATCGCATGAAATTCTTTATCATGTGGATTTCTAAAGAACAACATGATTTCGGCCGCAAAAATTCAACAAACAATTGTAAATTTGAATGCACCAAAAACAATTCAGAAGCTATAGAGCTTAAGAGAAGTGAGGAACAGGTTGGTCTCTTTATCACTTTTGAGGTTTGTGTTGTTTACAAAGTGTCAAGAGATAACCCTGATAGCACATGCACATCACAGAGTGTTTGCTCTTCTGCAAAAATATTTTTCTGTCAGATGTCAAATAGACGTCTAACAGATGTCTTTTAAGATGTTTATGATTTAGAATGTATGTAAAACTGATATCTTACAGACGTCTGTCAGATGTTACAGACGTCTGTCAGTGATCTTTAACAGACATCTTGTAGACGTACATGTTGCTGTCTTGGAAGTGACATGCCAAATGATTTCATTTTCCACCAAAGTAGAATAACTTCAGATTATTTAGAACAAGTTTGTCATCTCTGCAAATCTCTCAACTCACCGCCTGATGTCACCATCAACAGCTTTCTAAATTGGACCTCTTAAATTTAGAAATCTCAGTATGGTGACCTCTGGTGGTGAGTTGAGTGATGTATGCCAATATCAAAATGAATTCCAACTTGCTTAATACTTCTAGACCAAACCATCTGTGGTCAGAAAGAATTGACAGTGGTTTTGTCATTGATTTAGTAGGCTTAATATGCTCTTAAAAGAATACATTAAACTGTGAGAAACATTCATTATACTTATAAGACTTTCTTTCAAAAGAAATAAGATATTGACAGCTGTGGTTGGTGCACATGACCTATGATGACCTAAAAATGAGAATAAGGGATCTGTCCATATCGGAGTGAAGTAATACCACAAGCATCCAGACTATAGCACTGATTCGAAATTGAATGACATTATGCTTTTTGTTTATTCATAAACTCATAGCTATGATAAATATACAGTACTGTGCAAAAGTCTTAGGCCACTAGTATTTTCACCAGCTAAAAAAATGGTTTAAAGTAAGTTATTTCTATCCTTTGCTATAGTGTATTAATTCGGTTAACATTTCCAAACATTCTGTTTGCCATTAATTGTAATAATATAGTGAGATTTTTGTACAAGGAGTCTGACAACAGCCAGTGCTCCACACAGAGATCTGATATCACCATCATCCAGTCTGTCTGGATTGACATGAGGAAACAGAACAAACTGAGACAGACTAAATCCAGAAGAACTGTGGCAACATCTCCAAGATGTTTCAAGTAACCTACCTGCAAAGCTACCTGAAAAACTATGCACAAGTGCACATAGGGCAAAAGCTACTTTAAACGCAAAGGATGGTCACATCAAATGCTTATTTATTTTAGTTAATAGAAGTTCATTGATAAAGAAAATCTGTTTATGACATTGTTTTTGACAGCATCCAAAAATTTTAACAGTACTGTAGCTTTGTAGGTATAGGACTCTTAAAGCATCTTGGAGATGTTGCCACAGTTCTTCTGGATTTAGTCTGTCTCCGTTTCTTCTGTTTCTTAAGTCAAGTCAAGTCAAGTCAAGTCACCTTTATTTATATACCGCCTTTAACAATACAGAATTGTGACAAGGCGGCTGTACAGTATTAGATAGGAAACAGTACATCAACAATGC
>JAMKFB010000732.1:0-127720 GCA_036247105.1 Cirrhinus mrigala
TTAATGTGGCCCAGCTTTATTCATGAAACTGCATAACTAACGTTTTCAGACTGAGAAAAGTCGTTTTAGAGCATTTCCGAGCAGGCCTTCTTTTCATAAGCCGAGATGCATAAAACCGCTATTCGTGATCCCAGAAAGCCTTAACTGAGCGTTTTATGCATTCAGGCTCTGACTCAATTTCACATGCATAAAACTTCTAACACATCAAGAAGTGTATTTCTGCATTGCAAATAACATTTCTTTCATGCATATGAAAAATTTTTCATGTGGCCCAGCTTTATTCATGAAACTGCATAACTAACGTTTTCAGACTGAGAAAAGTCGTTTTAGAGCATTTCCGAGCAGGCCTTCTTTTCATAAGCCGAGACGCATAAAACCGCTATTCGTGATCCCAGAAGGCCTTAACTGAGCGTTTTATGCATTCAGGCTCTGACTCAATTTCACTTCTAACACATCAAGAAGTGTATTTCTGAACTGCAAATAACATTTCTTTCTGAGATGATGAGTGAGGCTAAGGCCTGACCTGGCACATGGACATAGACAAACAGGCACACATATACACAAGCATACGTTCCCACCCTCATGCACGCAAACAAATATTCATGCACTCGCCCGACATGTAGACACACAAAAATGGACACTGTACCCACACTCACACTCCCCATTTATACTCTATACTCCTGGATCCAGGCACCACTACCCCCAGAGGGGCAATCAGCACCAGACCCCGGAGCTAAACCCCCTTCATTCTGGTGTGGAGACAGGAAGACCACCCCGGTCCCTGCAGCAGCAGAGAAGACCACCAGCCCAGACCCCGACCGGATGCCCAGCTCATCCTCACAGCCCCCAGCCCCGGACAGAGAACAGAGAACAGGGGTGTGAAAAAAAACAAAAAAAACAAAAACCCCACCCCATGCCTCACCTCACCCGCTCAAATGTAGTGTTGGTGTGTGTTGTTCTAAAGTGCTTTAAAACAGGGGAGGGGCAAGACACTAACCATCCTCCGCCAGCTCGTGTCAGCTCGGCCCCTCCCAAGAGCCCTCAATGTCTATGTGTTAACTTAAAATTGAGAAGTGAGCACCGGCACCAGAGGGAAGGCTGAATGAACAGACCGCCCTCTGGACGCCATTCAGTGTGCCCACCCCCAAGGCCCTATATGTATGTGTCATGTGATAGTAAGTAATGAGAGTGTCTAAGTTGTGATGTATGATTGAGATGCAGGTGGCCACGAGGAGACAGAGGAGCACCACCTCCCCTGCATCCCAGCGACACACCCGCACCTCAAAACCCTACCTGTATGTTTGTATGATGGAGCGGGAGAAGGGAAGCATTAGGGATGGGGAGGAAAGCATCGGAGGGGGCAAAGTGCCCCCCCTTTGGAGCCAGCTCCTCCGCTGACCCCTTTAGGCACCCCCGTTGCCCCAAATCTGCCCAGGGCAGGGGGCCCAGGCCCATCCAGACCAGGGCCCACGGCAGCCCGGGGCAGCCCACCAGAACCCACAGCAGAGGAAAAAAACTACCTCCACCCCATCATTCAGTCAACTCCCAGACTACAGAAGGCAATAGACACCCAGGTTAAGCCCGTTCTCCGCCTCTATTGGCCCCCCCAGATGACAGATGGTAACAACGTCCCTACCAGCTAAAGAGGCCCCCGGATCCACCGACGCATCGAAGGCCCCCGCACCAGGGCCGGGCCCAAGCGCATGTACCAACCCACGCTCCCGGCGGCACACCAACCAGGACCCAAGCCCCCCAGGCCCAGCCGGAATCCCAGCCCGGTGGCAGAACGGCCCCAGAACCCCAAGCCCCCCCCGGACCTACCCCGGAGCAGTACGGCCGCCAGGCCGGCAACCTACGTCCGCCGCCACAGGCCTCCCCAGCAGCACCGCATGTAGCCGCCAGAAAAACAACACCCAAGAGCCACCAACACCCCATCCAGGCCAGGACCGCAGCCCCAGCACCGAACCCCCCAAGAAACCCACCCCTAGGGAACTCCCAGATGCCCTAAGCCCATATGCCCCCCCCCCACGCCAACAACAAAGACCAAAGCCGGACAGAATCGTGACCCCCACCCACACTAGGTGATGGAGCTGATCAAAGGAGCCCAGAGAGATTGATCTAATGTGGCAGCAGAAGCTGTTTCAAGACTAATATAGTCCAGCAAACGATCTCTATATTGGTTGATATTAAGATTATTTTTATTTTTCCAGTTCATGGAAAAAAGGACAGTCTTCTTAGCAATGCATAAGGCGGTGGAAGCCATGTGGATTGTGTTACCTTCTGTAGTAACACCATCTAGGTCGCCCAACAAGCAGACTGACGGAGAGGCTGGAATGGAACATTTAAGACACTTTGATAAGTCTTCACAAATCCTGTCCCAGAACCTCTGAACAGGTGGACAGAACCATAGAGCGTGAATGTAATTGTCAGGTGTATTGCCTTGACAGTGTGAGCAGTTGTTAGAAGCTGTAAAACCCATCCTGAACATCTGATGACCTGTGTAGTGCACTCTATTTCTAATCAGTTCAAAGGTTTTTAAACATATCTGAGACCAGAAATTATGGTCCCAGCTGACTGATAGATCTGCCTCCCATTTTGCAATAGGAAGCGATACTGATTCATCTATTTTGGCAAGTGTCCTGTATATTTTAGACAGTAATTTAGGGGTTTTGAGATTAAGAAATTCTGCCACACTTGGTGGTATTTGTAATTGGATATGATTCAATTTCTTTTTTACTATAGATTTAACTTGTTGATATTCTAAAAATCTGTTCTTGTTAATCCCATATTGTTTAACTAATATGTCAAAGGGAATAAAGTCTGTCCCTTCGAATATATGTTCCAGGTATTTAATACCTTTACAACTCCAATCTACGAAGTTTATCATATTATTGTTTAGCAATATGTCTCCCAGATGGGAGTATGTTTACATGGGATTAGTGAAGACTCAGTCATTTTTAGAAACTCCCACCACGTTGTCAGAGAAGAGCTGATACTGATGCTTTTGAAGCATACATGTCGTTTGATGATCAAGCTAATGAATGGCAGATCCGAAATCTCTATATTATTGCATAATGCCTGTTCTACATCTAGCCAAGGCTCATCTAAGAGGGTGTGTTTTAACCACCCTGAAATGTGTTGAAGCCTGTTAGCTAAGAAATAGTGGTGAAAGTTGGGCAGATCTAGTCCTCCTTTATCCTTGGTCTTTTGCAGCGTTCTTAAGCTAATACGCGGGGGTTTACCTTCCCAAAGGAATTTAGAGATGGAGGAGTCCAGAGATCTAAACCAGTCAGGTGATGGTTTGCTCGGGATCATTGCAAATAAATAATTAATTCTTGGCAAAACCATCATTTTAATTGAGGCGACTCTTCCCATGAGTGATATGGGTAGAGACTTCCATCTGGCTAGATCATCTTCTACCGTCTTTAAAAGTGGGATGTGGTTTAATTTAATTAAATCTGCCAGCCTAGGTGAAACATTAATACCTAAATATTTAATATTTCCAGATTGCAGTGGAGTGGAAGAGTTCTGGAAGGAGCAATTAATTGGAAGAACTGTAGATTTTAACCAGTTTATTGAATAATCTAAGACTCTTGAGAAGGAGTTTATTAATGTAATTACCTCAGAGAGAGTGGTTTGTGAATGCTGGAGAAAAAGTAACACATCATCTGCGTAAAGACTGACTTTATGTTCTACATTCTTGCATTTAATGCCTTTAATCACTGTAGCCTGTCTAATTGCTGCTGCTAGTGGTTCAATAAAAATTGCAAACAGTGAAGGGGAGAGGGGGCATCCCTGCCTGGTGCCCCTCTTAAAGTGCCCCTATTATGCCTTTTCAAATATGTCCTTTCATGCAGTGTGTCATGTAGCTGTATGTGAACATAAACTATCTGCAAAGTTGTGAAGCCGACAGTGCACGATAAATAAAGTTATTGTCTATCAAAAAAAAGAGAAGGCTCACATTTGCCTAAACGAGTCGTCAGGAATTCGAATCTTTTTCTGTTACGGCCACACGTCACGAAGTAACACATTTGCTTAATGCCCGCCCACGTTCTACTTTGCGAACCTGTCCGCCCACAAACAGTGAAATTTCCATGTGGTTTACGTCACATGGAAATTTACACGTACATTATACAGAAGAGGCTGTATCATACGCTGTGAGTAAAACTGTTTTATATTCACTTCCAAAAGATGAATCTACAAAGATTGTATTTTCTGGCGATCGTTCAAAATACATAGTTGTGTATGTTAGGTTGTGTAACAACCCTGCACATGTCTTGCTAACCGGCTAAATCACGCTTTTGTAGTTCTGTTGTTCAGCTGTGGCCCCAGTGTAGTCTAAAAATGTGTGATTTATGCAGCTTGTCTGTCTCATTAGTTGAAGTAATGATAAAGGATGGCGTACGAAGCGGCTTTCACACCGAATGCGGAAAGCGCTGTGCTATGAAACCCATTCGGTAGACCAATCATAAAGGACTGCGCCATCTGACCAATCACAGCAGTGAGGGCTCACGGAAAGGAGGGGTTTAGAGAGACTGATTCTTCGAACTGCTTCGCACGAGTCGTTTAGGAATCATTTAGAAATGGGGTAAAATTAAATCTATTTTTGGAGAAAACTGAAGTGTTTTTTGACCTTGCATACATGTAACCCTGTTTTGGGAGTCTATTAAAACAATATTATCAACCTTTAAAACGGCATAATAGGGGCACTTTAAGACAGAAGCTGGAGGATGTTTGGTCATTTGTCCTGACACATGCTGTTGGAGAGTTATATAATATTTTTAACCAGTTTATGAAAGAGTTTCCAAAACCAAATTTGTGTAAAGCTGCAAACAGAAAATTCCAGTTAACCCTATCAAAAGCTTTTTCTGCATCTAGAGACAATATTGTAATTTGAAGGTTTTTATTGCATGAATAGTCTATCAAGTTAAGTAATTTACGTGTATTTGTTGAGGAGTGCCTCCCTTTTATGAAACCAGTTTGGTCGGGATGAATTATGAGAGGAGTTATCTTCTCTATTCTTTTTGAGAGAGCTTTGCAGATTATTTTAATGTCCACATTAATAAGGGATATTGGACAATACAGGGTCTTTGCCTAGTTTTAGCAATAGACTATTGTTGGCAGAATTCATATTTGGTGGAAGTCTACCATTTCCCTTGGTTTCCTGCAACATTCTGTAGAATGTTGGTGCCAGAATTGGCCAGAATTCTTTATAGAATTCTGCTGGAAAGCCATCTGGACCTGGAGCCTTTTTATTGGGCATACCATTCAGGGCTTCCTGAAGTTCATCTGATGTCAGTGGAGAGTCCAATGCCATCGCTTGATTGTCAGATAATTTCGGAAGAGTTATATTATCAAGAAACTGGTCAATTTCATCTTTAGACGGGTTTATCTGTGGTGAATATAAAGATTTGTAAAAGTCCCTGAAAATATTGTTTATTCTTTCAGGGTCATATACTGTGTCCCCAGTTAAGTCTTTAACAGCACATATAGTTGTTTTTTCTTTATTTATTTTTAACTGGTTAGCTAGGAATTGACCTGATTTGTTACCATGTTCAAATTTTTGCCAGCGAAGTCTTTGTGCTAAGAATTGAGGTTTTTTTATTAATAATTTCATTTAATTCTAGTTTTGCTTTACGTATTTTGTTCAGCATTTCCTGTTCCTGGGAGGATACGTAGGCTTCTTCTAGGGATTTGATGGTTTCTTCTAGTTCCTGAATACATTTATTTTCTCTTTTCTTTTTATGTGATGAGAATGAGATTATTCTACCTCTCATCACAGCTTTGCCTGCTTCCCAGAAAACAGATGCTGATGTTCCAGGCAGGTCATTATAGTCTAAATATAAAGCTCATTCTTTCTTGAAATATTTAATAAAATTTTCATCTTTAAGCAATGATGTATTGAATCTCCAATTTTTACTTGGTGGAGTGGCCTTCTTATTTACTAGAGTTAAAGATAAAGGAGCATGATCGCTGACAGCAATAGGGTGTATCTCTGTGTCTGAAATGTCACTCATCAGTGAGCTGCTGACTAGGAAATAATCCAGACGAAAGTAAGAGTGATGGACATGTGAGAAGAAAGTATATTCCCTACGGTTGGAGTGAAAAGAACGCCATGCATCGCAAAGTCCATAGCCACTCATGTACTGTTTGACTATATTTGTGGATTCCCAATTGCGCTGAGTTCCAGCTGTACTGAGCCTGTCCATTTCTTTATTTAGTCCAAAGTTGAGGTCTCCCCCAAGAACAAGTGCGCAATCTAGGTGTTCAGAGAGTGCGGTAAAAAAACGTGAAAAAAAGAGGGGTCATCAACATTTGGACCATATATACTGACAATACATAACTTTTTGTTAAATATAGATAATTTTATGATTAGAAATGTACCATCTGGATCTATAACTGTGTTGAGTACTGTGAAAGTAACATTTTTATGTATTAAAATTGCTACCCCCCTTTGCCTAGAGTTATAGCAGGCTGAGAACACATTAGGAAACTCAGTTGTTTTAAGTTCATCTGTGGCTGTGGCAGGTCTATGAGTCTCTTGTAATAAAACAACGTCTGTCTGTAGTTTTATAAGCTGGCTAAATATTTTTAACCTCTTCTCTCTGAAGCCAGCTCTATTCACATTCCATGTGACAAACCTTAGTGCGCCCATAGATGTGTGTGTGTAGCTAATGCTGCACGCTGCGTGTGATGCTCAATTGAATGAGATATGAGCGGGCGTGTGCGAGTATGTCCTCCATGTCTTTGTGCGCTGTAAGGTCGGAGTGGTTGAGTTAACGCTGAATGTATATGTACATGGTCGTGCCGTGCGGATATGTAAAGATATAGGGTGTTGTGTGTGTGTGAGTAGGAAAGCAGGTGATCGGTGCTGTGAGAGGAGTTAGTAGTGAGAAAGACATACAAAGAAGCAAGCAGGGAGGGATGCAAGTGAAAACTTGACAGAAACGAAAACATTGTAACAACATTTAAACGCTGCGGAGACTGACCGTATCGTGTTTGTTATGATATTGTGTTAAATTAGCGAATTAACATAAATAGATAGAGGCAGGGGCGGTTCTAGAGGCGGGGCCATAGGGGCCCTGGCCCCTTCTGAAATCTGATTGGCCCCTGATTGGCCCCCCTTCCATCAATCGTCGACGAGAAGAGCAACCGGAGAATTCTTCACAACGATTACAGATGCAATTCCCCCCCCTAAACAACTGGCGGCAGTAATGTGTCGATGCAACTTGGGAGAAGAAGCAGAGGTCTTGGCTTTATATTATCTTTGCGGCTTTGGCTTGAGCGATACCTGGGGTCCGTTCTTCGTACCTCGCTAACTAAGTTAGCTGGATTTGATTGTTGACGATTTCGCGTGATCTTGGATCGTTCGGTTCTTCGAAGCTCATCCGGGACTTGCTGTCATAGCAACAGATCTGTAAGCGTAAACCTGCTCGGGAGCAAGCTTATTTCATGTAAACAGGATTAGATTGCATCTAAGCAAATTGCATTTAATCAGAATTGATACTTAAAATCTGTCCCAACCACTACTACTTTATTACAAGAATACTATTGACCCAGGGACAATAATTTAAAATAATAATAATTTTAAAAAATTTATTTGAAAATAATATAATAATGTTGTGTAATCTATAATAGACAGCCATGTTTACTCATTAAAAGATTTATTCGTCATAAAATAATTACTTTATAAATGTATTAGAATCTTACATGTTATACAGATAATGTAGTGGCGTGCATTAATTTGAATGATGACAGCTATTATGGGAGTGGCTTTATGGAGCACATGAGATACAGATAATGTGAGATCTTGAAAATGTAATTATTTTAATTTTAATTAATGCTGTCACGTAACAAATTTGTTTCAAATATAAAATTAAATGAATTGCTAAATATTACATTGAAATAAAAAATATAAAGTCTGTACAAATATTAGAAATCGTGAATATAAATAATTGGGGTAAAAAAAATAAATAAATAAATAAATAAAAACAGTGCACATTTCATTAATCTATTAAAACATGATGTAGTTTTGTTCGCTTGGCTGTTTCCTTATAAAAGTCCAGAAATGTGTCATGTTTTTCGTCAGGTGTTTTTTTAATCATATGATGTCATTACGTTGCTGTCTTGCCGCCAGCCAATCGCTGCATTGCTGATCATGGTTTTAAGTATCGATACATAGCCCCTTTTAAACCAACAGATAACTCAATCCAGCCATACTAATCATCAACAACAGGTGCGTTCGAAGAACCGAATTAGCCAGGTCATGATTAGCGCGATTATGTTATCTTGGATGTGTCATTTGATCTCGGATGTAATAAGCGACGTACGAAGAACGGGCCCCAGAACATTCTCTGACGTTATGACAGTAGGCGGGAGAAAGAATCCATTTAACATTACTTACAACTTGAAGACAATTCTTGGTGAGTCACAAATCCTCCTGTTGTTTGTCAAAATATGAAAGGATATTTAGCTGCTGCTCTCACTTATTTTAGGTTTGTTAACTAAATTGTGGAAGGAGCACTGGAAGCACTGTCGAAGTAAACCAATAAACTTTTAAGCAATGTTAACATGTTTTTGCTAAGATAGCGCTAGCAAAGATTCTGTAGTTAACTTTATCAAACCAGTCCCTCCAGGATTTCACGATTTTTTTGTGTGATTTTTGCAATCAAAATGACTGATTTTGTGGTGGTAATTTCCAGAAATTTGTGAAAAAAATTGCGATTTTTATATTTTATAATTAGGACATAACATTTTCCATAATAGTATTATGTCAGATGCACAATAGTCGTACGACTCAAATCACAAACAAAATGCATAAAGCTTTTTTTATTTAATACAACATCTGTATTCACGTAAAAATGCAGTGAAACTTAATTAAACTAGAGATATTTCAATTGGTTGATTTATAATTTAATGTTTTATGAGGTCTTTTTCTTTTTTGTGATTATTTTGCGGTTAAATTAGGAATTATTCAGGATCGCAAAAAAATTCAACATTTTGTTGATTTTGCTTTGTATTCAGCGATCGCGAAAAACTGGAGGAACTGTCAAACGTCTGTGGCGCTAGCTTTAGAGTTTTTGCATGCACTAACCGTATGTAATTAGACCTTTGTGTGATAATGTTAACTATCGTGTTTGGCAGAGTGAGCATGAAAAAAAAGGGACAGACACAGGGAGCCATTCAGAGGTTTTTTACAAAATTAACCGATGATATTAATCGCTGTGATGTACTTTAGTGTGTGTGTGTGTGTGTGTGTGTGTGTGTGTGTGTGTGTGTGTGTGTGTGTGTGTGTGTGTGATTTATCTATTGTGTCCTAAAGGACACAGTATAAATAAATGAAAAAAAAAAATCATTAAGAACTTTACTGGCTCATATTTTTTTATTAGAGCGTTTGAAAAAGGAATGACTGCCGAAATGTATTTGCACCGTACTGAATAAATTATTTTGTGTGCTTGAATATACCCTGTACTTAGCCCCTGAATGTAACATGTGGCCCCTTAATGGCCCCTGTTACAGAAAAATCCTAGAACCGCCACTGGATAGAGGTAAATGGAAGAGCAAGCGAGGAAAGAGGAAAAATAAGAAAAATATAACGGATTCTTATCTGGAGTGGTGTTAATATAACCAGGGAGTGGTACTGAGGTCGCGGTAGAGCCGCCCGTCCACGTAGAGCCGGTCCACGGCAATGACAGCTCGGGAGCCCTTCTGGATGAGACTGCGTCGGATTGGGAACAGAACTTTGCGTCGCTCCAGGATTTCTTTGGGAAACTGATCGTTTACGCTAAAGTCCGTTCCTTTCAGCTCCCTGCCGCGACTCTTCACCTGCTCCTTCTGCTTGAAGTATCCGAATTTGGCCACAATAGGACGCGGCCTCGGGGCTCCAGGTTTCTTCGCTCCCAGCCGATGGACTCTTTCGAAGCAGATGTTTTCCACGGTGTCTTCCGGAAGCTTCAGGTACGTCTTGATAAAGGATTTAACCGTAGCTTCTGCGTCCTCTTCGGCAGATTCCGGGATGCCTGAAAACACCAGGTTATCTCTCATACTACGGGCCTGGAGATCGATGACAGTTTCTTTTATTTTTTTTATTTTCTTCACTTAGATGGGTCACATTCTCAGTTAGAGACTTGACCGAGTCCAGTAGTGATGCGTTTTCAGCAGCAAATGTTTCCACCTGCTGCTGGCTGAATTCCAGTGATTCCCTCAAGGATTTGAATTCACGGTGCAGGATCTCGACCAAGGACAACCTCGCGTCGAAGCTGGACAACCGCTTGTCGATTGAATCCAGGATGTCGGTAAAGCTTCTACTCGTCGGCGATGTTGTTTCAGGCGAGTCTACCGGGCGACTTCTTTTGGAAGACGGCGTCTCGCTTTTGACTGGGGAACATGCATTTTGGTTTTTCTTCATGACTATAACTTCAAAGCACCAGTCGATGTATTCCTGGAGAGTTTCCAAATTGTCCTCGCTGTTCATTCAGTTTTTCCGCCAAACCTCCGGCGTCTGACGTCACCTACAGCATTTCCGCTTCTCCTACCTAAGCGTTTTAATGCATTGAGGCTCTAACTAAATTTCATATGCATAAAGCTTCTAACACATTAAAAACTGTTTTCCTACATTGCAAATAACATTCCTTTCATGCATGTGAAATATTTTTAATGTGGCTCAGCTTTTTTCATCAAACTGCATAACTAACGTTTTCTGACTGAGAAAAGTCGTTTTAGAGCATTTCTGAGCAAGCCTTCTTTTGATAAGCCGAGATGCATAAAATCGCTATTAGTTATCCTAGAAGTCCTTAAAGAAACCGTATGTAGAATTGTGGCCAAAACTGGTACTGCAATCACTTTCAAAATACTGTCGAACGGCGTATCCCCTCCCCCTAACGTTTTCTGACTGAGAAAAGTCGTTTTAGAGCATTTCTGAGCAAGCCTTCTTTTCATAAGCCGAGATGCATAAAACCGCTATTAGTGATTCTAGAAGGCCTTAACTAAGCGGTTTATGCATTCAGGCTCTGACTAAATTTCACATGCATAAAACTTCTAACACATCAAGAAGTGTATTTTTGAATTGCAAATAACATTTCTTTCATGCATATGAAAAATTTTTAATGTGGCTCAGCTTTATTCATGAAACTGCATAACTAACGTTTTCTGACTGAGAAAAGTCGTTTTAGAGCATTTCTGAGCAAGCCTGCTTTTCATAAACTGGGATGTATAAAATCGCTATTAGTGATCCTAGAACTCCTTAACTAAGTGTTTTAATGCATTGAGGCTCTAACTAAATTTCATATGCATAAAGCTTCTAACACATTAAAAACTGTTTTCCTACATTGCAAATAACATTCCTTTCATGCATGTGAAATATTTTTAATGTGGCTCAACTTTTTTCATCAAACTGCATAACTAGTGTTTTCTGACCGAGAAAAGGCGTTATAGAGCATTTCTAAGCAAGTCTTCTTTTCATAAGCTGGGATGCATAAAATCACTATTAGTGATCTTAGAAGTCCTTAACTAAGCGTTTTAATGCATTGAGGCTCTAACTAAATTTCATATGCATTAAGCTTCTAACACATCAATAAGTGAATTCCTGCATTGCAAATAACATTCCTTTCATGCATGTGAAATATTTTTAATGTGGCTCAGCTTTTTTCATCAAACTGCATAACTAGCGTTTTATGACCGAGAAAATGCGTTTTAGAGCATTTCTGAGCAAGTCTTCCTTTCATAAGCTCGGATGCATAAAATCGCTATTAGTGATCCTAGAAGTCCTTAACTAAGCGTTTTAATGCATTGAGGCTCTAACTAAATTTCATATGCTTGAAGCCTCTAACACATCAAGAGGTAAATCCCTGCATTGCAAATAACATTCCTTTCATGCATGTTCAAATAACATTCCTTTTCATAAGCTGGGATGCATAAAATCGCTATTAGTGATCCTAGAAGTCCTTAACTAAGCGTTTTAATGCATTGAGGCTCTAACTAAATTTCATATGCATAATGCTTCTAACACATCAAGAAGTGTTCCCTACCAAAAGCTCCACTCGATGCTGCGTATCAATACGCGAACAATCTTTGTTTGACCGGTTATGAAGCAAGTGTGTCAAACACGCCAAGAATTGGCCTAAATAACCTCGGCAGGTGACGTCATTTGATTACGTGCACCTGAGGTTTATAAACAGATGTGAGATGTACAAATAGTCTTATCTACTAATATTAAAAGCATTCCTTACTTATTTTAAGTTCAGTTTACTTAAGCCATTTAAGTTTTGTTAACTTAATTGAATCTGTGATCTGAGGAACACTGAGAGTAACTCAGAATCACTGATTCCCAGAATGCATTGGGGCATGAATAAATTATGCAATTACTTTGTTTTACTGTTGTTGTTTCTTTTATTAGCTGTTTCATGTCAGTAGTAGCACAACAAAAAGAGCAAAAAATGGTTATTGTTACATTTAATAAAAATAAATAAATTACTGAATTGTTACCATTGTTGTGGTTAGTGCGCTGAATGTTGAAATATGTGTGTGACTTTGGTGTGGTTTATTTATTAAATATAACAGGATTATATCAACCCAATAAAAAGGTTTGGCAAGGTATCTATGAAAAGCAATAAAGTGATAAAAGATTATTAATCAACATTAAAAATGCATTAGCTAACTATTTAATTAGAAGCTACATCATCTTTTCAAAATAATCTAAATATTATGTATTTTTCTTTTAAATCAAACAACCATGATTTCATGATGCATTGACAGAAAAATAGTTAGAAACAGTTTACTGACGTTCCAAGTGCCCAACCAAAGGGATCACTAACCACTATAATGGTGAGATCAAACAAATATTTTATGAAAATTAATATCAATTTATAAAGTCAACTTATGTGATGTTCTCTCAAATTTTTCAGTTGTTTTGACAATTTAAAATTCAAGATGACTTTGGGAAACGACTGAATGTAACTGGAAAAAGATTACTTTCTATTTATGTCATTGCTTCCTTTGTGGTTACTTGAATAGTTTAAGTAAGTGTCATTCAAAACAGCAAGTAAATTGTTTTATTTGCCTTTAAAGTAGATAACTTAATGAAACCTAGTAAGTATAGCAACTAAGTAAAATTAACTAATTATATCTAAGTAAGATAAACTGTTGGATTTTACAGTGTGCCTCTTCGACTTTTTCTTCAACTTCTACTTCGACTTTTTCTATGGCTTCTGCCTCTTCAGCTTTTTTCTATGGCTTCTGCCTCTTCAACTTTTTTTTCTAATTTTTCTATGGCTTCTGCCTCTTCAACTTTTTTCTATGGCTTCTGCCTCTTCGACTTTTTCTTCGACTTCTACTTCTTCGACTTTTTCTTTTCGAATTTTTCTATGAGTTCTGCATCTTCGACTTTTTCTTCACCTTCTACTTCTTCGACATTTTCCTTTGGCTTCTGTCTCTTCGACTTTTTTTCGACTTCTATTTCTTCAACTTTTTCCATGGCTTCTGCCTCTTCTACTTTTTGTTCGACTACTACTTCTTCAACTTTTTTTATGGCTTCTGCCTCTTAGATTTTTTCTTCGACTTTTTCTTTGGCTTCTGCCTCTTCGACTTCTACTTAGACTTTTTCTATGGCTTCTGCCTCTTATACTTTTTCTTCGATTTTTTTCTGTGGCTTCTGCCTCTTCGACTTTTTCTTCAACTTCTACTTCTTCGACTTTTTTTATGGCTTCTGCCTCTTCGACTTCTACTTAGACTTTTTCTATGGCTTCTGCCTCTTATACTTTTTCTTCGACTTTTTCTATGGCCTCTGCCTCTTTGACTTTTTTTTTTCGAATTTTTCTATAACTTCTGCATCTTCAACTTTTTCTTCGACTTCTACTTCTTCGACTGTTTCTATGGCTTCTGCCTCTTCGACTTTTACTTCGATTTTTTTCTATGGCTTCTGTCCCTTCGAATTCTACTTCTTCGACTTTTTCTATGGCTTCTGCCTCTTCGACATTTTCTTCGACTTCTACTTCTTCGACTTTTTCTATGGCTTCTGCCTCTTCGACATTTTCTTCGACTTCTACTTCGAATTTTTCTATGGCGTCTGCCTCTTCGACTTTTTTTTTTTTTTCATTTTTCTTTGACTTTATTTGACTTTTTCTTCAAATTCTACTTCTCCGACTTTTTCTATGGCTTCTGCTTCTTCGACTTTTTTTCCGAATTTTTCTATGGCTTCTGCCTCTTCGACTTCTACTTCGAGTTTTTCTATGGCTTCTGCATCTTCCACTTTTTCTTCAACTTCTACTTCTTCGACTTTTTCTATAGCTTCTGCCTCTTCGACTTTTTCTTCAACTTCTTTTATGGCTTCTGCCTCTTCGACTTTTTTCTATGGCTTATGCCTCTTCGACTTTTTCTTCGACTTCTACTTCTTAGACTTTTTTCTATGGCTTCTGCCTCTTCGACTTCTCCTTAGACTTTTTCTATGGCTTCTGCCTCTTAAACTTTTTTCTATGGCTTATGCCTCTTCGACTTTTTCTTCAACTTCTACTTCTTCGACTTTTTCTATGGCTTCTGCCTCCTAGACTTTTTCTTCAAGTTCTACTTCTTCGACTTTCTCTATGACTTCTGCCTCTTCGACTTTTTCTTCGATTTTTTTCTATTGCTTCTGCATCTTCGACTTTTACTTCTTTGACTTTTTCAATGACTTCTGCATCTTCGACTTTTTCTTCGAATTCTACTTCCTCGACTTTTTCTATGGCTTCTGCTTCTTCGACTTTTTTTTCAAATTTTTCTATTGCTTCTGCCTCTTCGACATTTTCTTCAATTTTTTTCTATGGCTTCTGCCTCTTCGACTTTTTCTTCGACTTCTACTTTTTTAACTTTTTCTATGGCTTCTGCCTGTTCAACTGTTACTTCGATTTTTTACTATTGCTTCTGCCTCTTCGACTTTTTTTCAAATTTTTCTATGGCTTCTGCCTCTTCGACTTTTTCTTCGACTTTTTCTATGGCGTCTGCCTCTTTTTACTTTTTCTTCGACTGTCTCTATGGTTTCTGCCTCTTCGACTTCTACTTCTTCGACTTTTTCTATGGCGTCCGCCTCTTCGACTTTTTTTTTCGAATTTTTCTATGGCTTCTGCATCTTCAACTTTTTCTTCGACTTCTACTTCTTCGACTTTTTCTATGGCTTCTGCCTCTTCAACTTTTTTTTTTTAATTTTTCTATGGCTTCTGCCTCCTCAACTTTTTCCTATGGCTTCTACCTCTTCGACTTTTTATTCGACTTCTACTTCGACTGTTTCTATGGCTTCTGCCTCTTCGACTTTTTCTTCGATTTTTTTTTTTATGGCTCCTGCTTTTTCGACTTCTACTTCTTTGACTTTTTCTATGGCTTCTGCCTCTTTGACTTTTTCTTCGATTTTTTTTCTATGGCTTCTGCATCTTCGACTTTTACTTCTTCGACTTTTTCTATGGCTTCTGCTTCTTTGACTTTTTTTTTCAAATTTTTCTATTGCTTCTGCCTCTTCGACATTTTCTTCGATTTTTTTCTATGGCTTCTGCCTCTTCGACTTTTTCTTCGACTTCTACTTTTTTGACTTTTTCAATGGCTTCTGCCTGTTCGACTTTTGCTTCGATTTTTTTCTATTGCTTCTGCCTCTTCGATTTTTTCTTCGACTTCTACTTCTTCGACTTTGTCTTTTCGAATTTTTCTATGAATTCTGCATCTTCGACTATTTCTTCACCTTCTACTTCTTCGACATTGTCTTTTGGCTTCTGTCTCTTCGACTTTTACTTCGATTTTTTTCTATGGCTTCTGCCTCTTCGTCTTTTACTTCAATTTTTTTTCTATGCCTTCTGCTTGTTCGACTTCTACTTCGACTTCTACTTCTTCGACTTTTTCTATGGCTTCTGCCTCTTCGACTTTTTCTTCGATTTCTACTTCTTCGACTTTTTCTTATGGCTTCTGCCTCTTCGACGTCTACTTCTTCGACATTTTTTTTCGAATTTTTCTATGAATTCTGCATCTTCGAATTTTTCTTTTAATTCTACTTCTTAGACTTTTTTTATGGCTTCTGCCTCTTCGACTTTTTCTTCGACTTCTAGTTCTTCGACTTTTTCTATGACTTCTGCATCTTCGACTTTGTCTTCGACTTCTACTTCTTAGACTTTTTCCTTGGCTTCTGCCTCTTCGAATTTTTCTTCGACTTCTACTTCTTCGACTTTTTTTATGGCTTCTGCCTATTCGACTTTTTCTATTATTTTTTTTCTATGGCTTCTGCCTCTTTGACTTTTTCTTCAACTTTTTCTTTTCTAATTTTTCTATGACTTCTGCCTGTTTGACTTTTTTCTTTGATTTTTTTTCTATGGTCTCTGCCTCTTCAACTTTTACTACTTCGACTTTTTCTATGGCCTCTGCCTCTTCGACTTTTTTTTTTGACTTTTTCTATATCTTCTGCATCTTCAACTTTTTCTTCGAATTCTACTTCTTTGACTTTTTCTATGGCTTCTGCCTCTTCGACTTTTACTTCGATCTTTTCTATGGCTTCTGCCTCTTCGACTTCTATTTTGACTTTTTCTATGGCTTCTGCCTCTTCGACTTTTTCTTCAACTTCTGCCTCTTCGACTTTTTCTTCGTCTTCTGCTTCTTTGATTTTTTCTATGGCTTCTGCCTCTTCGACTTTTTCTTCGTCTTCTGCATCTTTGACTTTTTTTTCGACTTCTACTTCTTCGACTTTTTCTAAGGCTTCTGCCTCTTCGAATTTTTTTTTTCGATTTTTTCTATGGCTTCTGCCTATTCAACTTTTTCCTATGGCTTCTGCCTCTTCGACTTCTACTTTTTCGATGTTTTTCTATGACTTCTGCATCTTCGACTTTGTCTTCGACTTCTACTTCTTAGACTTTTTCTTTGGCTTCTGCCTCTTCGACTTTGTCTTCGACTTCTACTTCTTAGACTTTTTCCTTGGCTTCTGCCTCTTCGACTTTTTCTTCGACTTCTACTTCTTCGACTTTTTCTATTGCTTCTGCCTCTTCGACTTTTTTTTCTAATTTTTCTATAACTTCTGCATCTTCAACTTTTTCTTCGACTTCTACTTCTTAGACTTTTTCTATGGCTTCTGCCTCTTCGACATTTTCTTCGATTTTTTTCTATGGCTTCTGCCTCTTCGACTTTTTCTTCGACTTCTACTTCTTCGACTTTTTCTATGGCTTCTGCCTCTTCGACTTTTTCTTCGATTTTTTTTCTATGGCTTCTGCATCTTCGGCTTTTACTTCTTCGACTTTTTCTATGGCTTCTGCCTCTTCGACTTTTTCTTCGACTTCTACTTCTTCGACTTTTTCTATGGCTTCTGCCTCTTCGACTTTTACTTCTTCGACTTTTTCTATGGCTTCTGCATCTTCGACTTTTTTTTTCTAATTTTTCTATGGCTTCTGCCTCTTCAACTTTTTTCTATGGCTTCTACCTCTTCGACTTTTTCTTTGACTTCTACTTCTTCAACTTTTTTATGGCTTCTGCCTCTTCGACTTTTTTTTCTAATTTTTCTATGGCTTCTGCCTCTTCAACTTTTTTCTATGGCTTCTACCTCTTCGACTTTTTCTTTGACTTCTACTTCTTCGACTTTTTCTATGGCTTCTGCCTCTTCGACTTTTTTTTCTAATTTTTCTATGGCTTCTGCCTCTTCAACTTTTTCTTTGACTTCTACCTCTTCGACTTTTTCTATGGCTTCTGACTCTTCGACTTTTTCTTCGATTTTTTTTCTATAGCTTCTGCCTCTTCGACTTTTTCTTCGATTTTTTTCTATGGCTTTTGCATCTTCGACTTTTACTTCTTCGACTTTTTCTATGGCTTCTGCCTCTTTGACTTTTTTTTCTAATTTTTCTATGGCTTCTGCCTCTTTGACTTTTTTTTCTAATTTTTCTATGGCTTCTACCTCTTCGACTTTTTCTTCGACTTCTACTTCTTCGACTTTTTCTATGGCTTCTGTCTCTTCCACTTTTATTCTAATTTTTCTATGGCTTCTCCCTCTTCAACTTTTTTCTATGGCTTCTGCCTCTTCGAATTTTTTTTCGAATTATTCTATGGCTTCTGCCTCTTCAACTTTTTACTATGGATTCTACCTCTTCGACTTTTTCTTCAACTTCTACTTCTTCGATTTTTTTCTATGGCTTCTGCATCTTCGACTTTTACTTCTTCGACTTCTTCTATGGCTTCTGCCTCTTCGACTTTTTCTTTGACTTCTGCCTCTTCAACTTTTTTCTATGGCTTCTGCCTCTTCGACTTTTTCTTCAATTTTTTTCTATGGCTTCTGCATCTTCGACAATTTTTTTTTTGACTTCTACTTCTACTGCTTCTATGACTTCTGCCTCTTCGACTTTTTCTTCGACTTCTACTTCTTCGACTTTTTCTATGGCTTCTGCCTCTTCGACTTTTTCTTCGATTTTTTTCTATGGCTTCTGCATCTTTGACTTTCACTTCTTCGACTGTTTCTATGGCTTCTGCCTCTTCGACTTTTTCTTCGACTTCTACTTCTTCGACTTTCTCTATGGCTTCTGCCTCTTTGACTTTTTCTTCGATTTTTTTCTATGGCTTCTGCATCTTCGACTTTCACTTCTTCGACTTTTTCTATGGCTTCTGCCTCTTCGACTTCTCCTTCGACTTTTTCTATGGCTTCTGCCTCTTCGACTTTTTCTTCAACTTCTACTTCTTCGACTTTTTCTATTGCTTCTGCCTCTTTGACTTTATCTTCAACTTCTACTTCTTCAACTTTTTCTATGGCTTCTGCCTCTTCGACTTTTTCTTCGATTTTTTTCTATGGCTTCTGCCTCTTCGACTTTTTTTTCTAATTTTTCTATGGCTTCTGCCTCTTCAACTTTTTTCTATGGCTTCTGCCTCTTCGACTTTTTTTTCGAATTTTTCTATGGCTTCTGCCTCTTCGACTTTTTTTTCGAATTTTTCTATGGCTTCTGCCTCTTCAATTTTTTTCTATGACTTCTGCCTCTTCGACTTTTTCTTCGACTTCTACTTCTTCGACTTTTTCTATGGCTTCTGCCTCTTCAATTTTTTTCTATGGCTTCTGCCTCTTCGACTTTTTCTTCAACTTCTACTTCTTCGACTGTTTCTATGGCTTCTGCCTCTTCGACTTTTTCTTCAAATTCTACTTCTTCGACTTTTTCTTCGACTTCTACATCTTCGACTGTTTCTATGGCTTCTGCCTCTTCGACTTTTTCTTCGATTTTTTTCTATGGCTTCTGCTTGTTCGACTTCTACTTCTTCGACTTTTTCTATGGCTTCTGCCTCTTCGACTTTTTTTTTTCGAATTTTTCTGTCACTTCTGCCTCTTCAACTTTTTTCTGTGGCTTCTACCTCTTCGACTTTTTCTTCAACTTCTACTTCTTCGACTTTTTCTATGGCTTCTGCCTCTTCAACTATTTTCTATGGCTTCTACTTCTTCGACTGTTTCTATGGCTTCTGCCTCTTCGAATTTTTCTTTGACTTCTACTTCTTCGACTTTTTCTATGGCTTCTGCCTCTTCAACTATTTTCTTCGACTTCTACTTCTTCGACTGTTTCTATGGCTTCTGCCTCTTCGAATTTTTCTTTGACTTCTACTTCTTCGACTTTTTCTATGGCTTCTGCCTCTTCGACTTTTTTTTCTAATTTTTCTATGGCTTCTGCCTCTTCAACTTTTTTCTATGGCTTCTACCTCTTCGATTTTTTTCTTCGACTTCTACTTCGACTTTTTCTATGGCTTCTGCCTCTTTGACTTTTTTTTTCTAATTTTTCTATGGCTTCTCCCTCTTCAACTTTTTTCTATGGCTTCTGCCTCTTCGACTTTTTCTTCAATTTTTTTCTATGGCTTCTGCATAATCGACATTTTTTTTTTCTACTTCTTCTTCTACTTCTACTTCTTCGACTTTTTCTATGGCTTCTGCCTCTTCGACTTTTTCTTCGATTTTTTTCTATGGCTTCTGCATCTTTGACTTTCACTTCTTCGACTGTTTCTATGGCTTCTGCCTCTTCGACTTTTTCTTCGACTTCTACTTCTTCGACTTTTTCTATGGCTTCTGCCTCTTTGACTTTTTCTTCGATTTTTTTTCTATGGCTTCTGCATCTTCGACTTTCACTTCTTCGACTTTTTCTATGGCTTCTGCCTCTTCGACTTCTCCTTCGACTTTTTCTATGGCTTCTGCCTCTTCGACTTTTTCTTCAACTTCTACTTCTTCGACTTTTTCTATTGCTTCTGCCTCTTTGACTTTATCTTCAACTTCTACTTCTTCACTTTTTCTATGGCTTCTGCCTCTTCGACTTTTTCTTCGATTTTTTTCTATGGCTTCTGCCTCTTCGACTTTTTTTTCTAATTTTTCTATGGCTTCTGCCTCTTCAACTTTTTTCTATGGCTTCTGCCTCTTCGACTTTTTTTTCGAATTTTTTCTATGGCTTCTGCCTCTTCGACTTTTTCTTCAAATTCTACTTCTTCGACTTTTTCTATGGCTTCTGCCTCTTCAACTATTTTCTATGGCTTCTACTTCTTCGACTTTTTCTTCGACTTCTACTTCTTCGACTGTTTCTATGGCTTCTGCCTCTTCGAATTTTTCTTTGACTTCTACTTCTTCGACTTTTTCTATGGCTTCTGCCTCTTCGACTTTTTTTTCTAATTTTTCTATGGCTTCTGCCTCTTCAACTTTTTTCTATGGCTTCTACCTCTTCGATTTTTTTCTTCGACTTCTACTTCGACTTTTTCTATGGCTTCTGCCTCTTTGACTTTTTTTTTCTAATTTTTCTATGGCTTCTCCCTCTTCAACTTTTTTCTATGGCTTCTGCCTCTTCGACTTTTTCTTCAATTTTTTTCTATGGCTTCTGCATAATCGACATTTTTTTTTTCTACTTCTTCTTCTACTTCTACTTCTTCGACTTTTTCTATGGCTTCTGCCTCTTCGACTTTTTCTTCGATTTTTTTCTATGGCTTCTGCATCTTTGACTTTCACTTCTTCGACTGTTTCTATGGCTTCTGCCTCTTCGACTTTTTCTTCGACTTCTACTTCTTCGACTTTTTCTATGGCTTCTGCCTCTTTGACTTTTTCTTCGATTTTTTTTCTATGGCTTCTGCATCTTCGACTTTCTACTTCTTCGACTTTTTCTATGGCTTCTGCCTCTTCGACTTCTCCTTCGACTTTTTCTATGGCTTCTGCCTCTTCGACTTTTTCTTCAACTTCTACTTCTTCGACTTTTTCTATGGCTTCTGCCTCTTTGACTTTTCTTCAACTTCTACTTCTTCAACTTTTTCTATGGCTTCTGCCTCTTCGACTTTTTCTTCGATTTTTTTCTATGGCTTCTGCCTCTTCGACTTTTTTTTCTAATTTTTCTATGGCTTCTGCCTCTTCAACTTTTTTCTATGGCTTCTGCCTCTTCGACTTTTTTTTCGAATTTTTCTATGGCTTCTGCCTCTTCGACTTTTTTTTCGAATTTTTCTATGGCTTCTGCCTCTTCAATTTTTTTCTATGACTTCTGCCTCTTCGACTTTTTCTTCGACTTCTACTTCTTCGACTTTTTCTATGGCTTCTGCCTCTTCAATTTTTTTCTATGGCTTCTGCCTCTTCGACTTTTTCTTCAACTTCTACTTCTTCGACTTTTTCTATGGCTTCTGCCTCTTCGACTTTTTCTTCAAATTCTACTTCTTCGACTTTTTCTTCGACTTCTACATCTTCGACTGTTTCTATGGCTTCTGCCTCTTCGACTTTTTCTTCGATTTTTTTCTATGGCTTCTGCTTGTTCGACTTCTACTTCTTCGACTTTTTCTATGGCTTCTGCCTCTTCGACTTTTTTTTTCGAATTTTTCTGTCACTTCTGCCTCTTCAACTTTTTTCTGTGGCTTCTACCTCTTCGACTTTTTCTTCAACTTCTACTTCTTCGACTTTTTCTATGGCTTCTGCCTCTTCAACTATTTTCTATGGCTTCTACTTCTTCGACTTTTTCTTCGACTTCTACTTCTTCGACTGTTTCTATGGCTTCTGCCTCTTCGAATTTTTCTTTGACTTCTACTTCTTCGACTTTTTCTATGGCTTCTGCCTCTTCGACTTTTTTTTCTAATTTTTCTATGGCTTCTGCCTCTTCAACTTTTTTCTATGGCTTCTACCTCTTCGACTTTTTTCTTCGACTTCTACTTCGACTTTTTCTATGGCTTCTGCCTCTTTGACTTTTTTTTCTAATTTTTCTATGGCTTCTCCCTCTTCAACTTTTTTCTATGGCTTCTGCCTCTTCGACTTTTTCTTCAATTTTTTTCTATGGCTTCTGCATAATCGACATTTTTTTTTTTTGACTTCTACTTCTTCGACTTTTTCTATGGCTTCTGCCTCTTCGACTTTTTCTTCGACTTCTACTTCCTCGACTTTTTCTATGGCTTCTGCCTCTTCGACTTTTTTTTCGAATTTTTCTATGGCTTCTGCCTCTTCAACTTTTTACTATGGATTCTACCTCTTCGACTTGTTCTTCAACTTCTACTTCTTCAATTTTTTTCTATGGCTTCTGCATCTTCGACTTTTACTTCTTCGACTTTTTCTATGGCTTCTGCCTCTTCGACTTCTACTTCTTCGAATTTTTCTATGGTTTCTGCCTCTTTGACTTTTTCTTCAATGTTTTTCTATGGCTTCTGCCTCTTCGACTTTTTCTTCGACTTCTACTTCTTCGACTTTTGCTATGTCTTCTGCCTCTTCAACTTTTTTCTATGGCTTCTACTTCTTTGACTTTTTCTTCGACTTCTACTTCTTTGACTGTTTCTATGGCTTCTGCCTCTTCGACTTCTCCTTCGACTTTTTCTATGGCTTCTGCCTCTTCGACTTTTTCTTCAACTTCTACTTCTTCGACTTTTTCTTCGACTTCTACTTCTTCGACTGTTTCTATGGCTTCTGCCTCTTCGACTTTTTCTTCAATTTTTTTCTATGGCTTCTGCTTGTTTGACTTCTACTTCTTAGACTTTTTCTATGGCTTCTACCTCTTCGACTTCTCCTTCGACTTTTTCTATGGCTTCTGCCTCTTCGACTTTTTCTTCAACTTCTACTTCTTCGACTTTTTCTATGGCTTCTGCCTCTTTGATTTTTCTTCGATTTTTTCTATGGCTTCTGCATCTTCCACTTTTTCTATGGCTTCTGCCTCTTCCACTTTTTCTTGATTCTACTTCTTCGACTTTTTCTATGGCTTCTGCCTCTTCGACTTTTTCTTTGATTCTACTTCTTCGACTTTTTCTATGGCTTCTGCCTCTTCGACTTTTTCTTCGATTTTTTTCTATGGCTTCTGCATCTTCGACTTTTACTTCTTCGACTTTTTCTTCAATTTTTTTATATGGCTTCTGCCTCTTCGACTTTTTTTCGACTTCTGCTTCTTCGACTTTTTCTATGGCTTCTGCTTGTTCCACTTCTGCTTCTTCGACTTTTTCTATGGCTTCTGTCTCTTCGACTTTTTTTTCGAATTTTTCTATGGCTTCTGCCTCTTCAATTTTTTTCTATGGCTTCTGCCTCTTCGACTTTTTCTTCGACTTCTACTTCTTCGACTTTTTCTATGGCTTCTGCCTCTTCAATTTTTTTCTATGGCTTCTGCCTCTTCGACTTTTTCTTCAATTTTTTTCTATGGCTTCTGCTTGTTTGACTTCTACTTCTTAGACTTTTTCTATGGCTTCTACCTCTTCGACTTCTCCTTCGACTTTTTCTATGGCTTCTGCCTCTTCGACTTTTTCTTCAACTTCTACTTCTTCGACTTTTTCTATGGCTTCTGCCTCTTTGATTTTATCTTCGATTTTTTTCTATGGCTTCTGCATCTTCCACTTTTTCTATGGCTTCTGCCTCTTCCACTTTTTCTTTGATTTCTACTTCTTCGACTTTTTCTATGGCTTCTGCCTCTTCGACTTTTTCTTTGATTTCTACTTCTTCGACTTTTTCTATGGCTTCTGCCTCTTCGACTTTTTCTTCGATTTTTTTCTATGGCTTCTGCATCTTCGAATTTTACTTCTTCGACTTTTTCTTCAATTTTTTTATATGGCTTCTGCCTCTTCGACTTTTTTTCGACTTCTGCTTCTTCGACTTTTTCTATGGCTTCTGCTTGTTCCACTTCTGCTTCTTCGACTTTTTCTATGGCTTCTGCTCTTCGACTTTTTTTTCGAATTTTTCTATGGCTTCTGCCTCTTCAATTTTTTTCTATGGCTTCTGCCTCTTCGACTTTTTCTTCGACTTCTACTTCTTCGACTTTTTCTATGGCTTCTGCCTCTTCAATTTTTTTCTATGGCTTCTGCCTCTTCGACTTTTTCTTCAACTTCTACTTCTTCGACTTTTTCTTCGACTTCTACTTCTTCGACTGTTTCTATGGCTTCTGCCTCTTCGACTTTTTCTTCGATTTTTTTCTATGGCTTCTGCTTCTTCGACTTCTCCTTCGACTTTTTCTATGGCTTCTGCCTCTTTGACTTTTTCTTCAACTTCTACTTCTTCGACTTTTTCTTCGACTTCTACTTCTTCGACTGTTTCTATGGCTTCCGCCTCTTCGACTTTTTCTTCGATTTTTTTTCTATGGCTTCTGCTTGTTCGACTTCTACTTCTTAGACTTTTTCTATGGCTTCTGCCTCTTCGACTTCTCCTTCGACTTTTTCTATGGCTTCTGCCTCTTCGACTTTTTCTTCGATTTTTTTCTATGGCTTCTGCATCTTCGAATTTTACTTCTTCGACTTTTTCTTCAATTTTTTCTATGGCTTCTGCCTCTTCGACTTTTTTTTCGACTTCTGCTTCTTCGACTTTTTCTATGGCTTCTGCTTGTTCCACTTCTGCTTCTTCGACTTTTTCTATGGCTTCTGTCTCTTCGACTTTTTTTTCGAATTTTTCTATGGCTTCTGCCTCTTCAATTTTTTTCTATGGCTTCTGCCTCTTCGACTTTTTCTTCGACTTCTACTTCTTCGACTTTTTCTATGGCTTCTGCCTCTTCAATTTTTTTCTATGGCTTCTGCCTCTTCGACTTTTTCTTCAACTTCTACTTCTTCGACTTTTTCTTCGACTTCTACTTCTTCGACTGTTTCTATGGCTTCTGCCTCTTCGACTTTTTCTTCGATTTTTTTCTATGGCTTCTGCTTCTTCGACTTCTCCTTCGACTTTTTCTATGGCTTCTGCCTCTTCGACTTTTTCTTCAACTTCTACTTCTTCGACTTTTTCTTCGACTTCTACTTCTTCACCTGTTTTCTATGGCTTCTGCCTCTTCGACTTTTTCTTCGATTTTTTTCTATGGCTTCTGCTTGTTCGACTTCTACTTCTTAGACTTTTTCTATGGCTTCTGCCTCTTCGACTTCTCCTTCGACTTTTTCTATGGCTTCTGCCTCTTCGACTTTTTCTTCGATTTTTTTCTATGGCTTCTGCATCTTCGAATTTTACTTCTTCGACTTTTTCTTCAATTTTTTTATATGGCTTCTGCCTCTTCGACTTTTTTTTCGACTTCTGCTTCTTCGACTTTTTCTATGGCTTCTGCTTGTTCCACTTCTGCTTCTTCGACTTTTTCTATGGCTTCTGTCTCTTCGACTTTTTTTTCGAATTTTTCTATGGCTTCTGCCTCTTCAATTTTTTTCTATGGCTTCTGCCTCTTCGACTTTTTCTTCGACTTCTACTTCTTCGACTTTTTCTATGGCTTCTGCCTCTTCAATTTTTTTCTATGGCTTCTGCCTCTTCGACTTTTTCTTCAACTTCTACTTCTTCGACTTTTTCTTCGACTTCTACTTCTTCGACTGTTTCTATGGCTTCTGCCTCTTCGACTTTTTCTTCGATTTTTTTTCTATGGCTTCTGCTTCTTCGACTTCTCCTTCGACTTTTTCTATGGCTTCTGCCTCTTTGACTTTTTCTTCAACTTCTACTTCTTCGACTTTTTCTTCGACTTCTACTTCTTCACCTGTTTCTATGGCTTCCGCCTCTTCGACTTTTTCTTCGATTTTTTTCTATGGCTTCTGCTTGTTCGACTTCTACTTCTTAGACTTTTTCTATGGCTTCTGCCTCTTCGACTTCTCCTTCGACTTTTTCTATGGCTTCTGCCTCTTCGACTTTTTCTTCAACTTCTACTTCTTCGACTTTTTCTATTGCTTCTGCCTCTTTGACTTTATCTTCAACTTCTACTTCTTCAACTTTTTCTATGGCTTCTGCCTCTTCGACTTTTTCTTCGATTTTTTTTCTATGGCTTCTGCCTCTTCGACTTTTTTTTCTAATTTTTCTATGGCTTCTGCCTCTTCAACTTTTTTCTATGGCTTCTGACTCTTCGACTTTTTCTTCAATTTTTTTCTATGGCTTCTGCCTCTTCGACTTTTTTTTCGACTTTTTCTATGGCTTCTGCCTCTTCAATTTTTTTCTATGGCTTCTGCCTCTTCGACTTTTTCTTCAACTTCTACTTCTTCGACTGTTTCTATGGCTTCTGCCTCTTCGACTTTTTCTTCAATTCTACTTCTTCGACTTCTACATCTTCGACTGTTTCTATGGCTTCTGCCTCTTCGACTTTTTCTTCGATTTTTTTCTATGGCTTCTGCTTGTTCGACTTCTGCTTCTTCGACTTTTTCTATGGCTTCTGCCTCTTCGACTTTTTTTTCGAATTTTTCTATGGCTTCTGCCTCTTCAATTTTTTTCTATGGCTTCTGCCTCTTCGACTTTTTCTTCGACTTCTACTTCTTCGACTTTTTCTATGGCTTCTGCCTCTTCAATTTTTTTCTATGGCTTCTGCCTCTTCGACTTTTTCTTCATTTTTTTCTATGGCTTCTGCTTGTTTGACTTCTACTTCTTAGACTTTTTCTATGGCTTCTACCTCTTCGACTTCTCCTTCGACTTTTTCTATGGCTTCTGCCTCTTCGACTTTTTCTTCAACTTCTACTTCTTCGACTTTTTCTATGGCTTCTGCCTCTTTGATTTTATCTTCGATTTTTTTCTATGGCTTCTGCATCTTCACTTTTTCTATGGCTTCTGCCTCTTCGACTTTTTCTTTGATTTCTACTTCTTCGACTTTTTCTATGGCTTCTGCCTCTTCGACTTTTTCTTTGATTTCTACTTCTTCGACTTTTTCTATGGCTTCTGCCTCTTCGACTTTTTCTTCGATTTTTTTCTATGGCTTCTGCATCTTCGAATTTTACTTCTTCGACTTTTTCTTCAATTTTTTATATGGCTTCTGCCTCTTCGACTTTTTTTTCGACTTCTGCTTCTTCGACTTTTTCTATGGCTTCTGCTTGTTCGACTTCTGCTTCTTCGACTTTTTCTATGGCTTCTGTCTCTTCGACTTTTTTTTCGAATTTTTCTATGGCTTCTGCCTCTTCAATTTTTTTCTATGGCTTCTGCCTCTTCGACTTTTTCTTCGACTTCTACTTCTTCGACTTTTTCTATGGCTTCTGCCTCTTCAATTTTTTTCTATGGCTTCTGCCTCTTCGACTTTTTCTTCACTTCTACTTCTTCGACTTTTTCTTCGACTTCTACTTCTTCGACTGTTTCTATGGCTTCTGCCTCTTCGACTTTTTCTTCGATTTTTTTCTATGGCTTCTGCTTCTTCGACTTCTCCTTCGACTTTTTCTATGGCTTCTGCCTCTTCGACTTTTTCTTCAACTTCTACTTCTTCGACTTTTTCTTCGACTTCTACTTCTTCGACTGTTTCTATGGCTTCTGCCTCTTCGACTTTTTCTTCGATTTTTTTCTATGGCTTCTGCTTGTTCGACTTCTACTTCTTAGACTTTTTCTATGGCTTCTGCCTCTTCGACTTCTCCTTCGACTTTTTCTATGGCTTCTGCCTCTTCGACTTTTTCTTCAACTTCTACTTCTTCGACTTTTTCTATTGCTTCTGCCTCTTTGACTTTTCTTCAACTTCTACTTCTTCAACTTTTTCTATGGCTTCTGCCTCTTCGACTTTTTCTTCGATTTTTTTCTATGGCTTCTGCCTCTTCGACTTTTTTTTCTAATTTTTCTATGGCTTCTGCCTCTTCAACTTTTTTCTATGGCTTCTGACTCTTCGACTTTTTCTTCGAATTTTTTCTATGGCTTCTGCCTCTTCGACTTTTTTTTCGACTTTTTCTATGGCTTCTGCCTCTTCAATTTTTTTCTATGGCTTCTGCCTCTTCGACTTTTTCTTCAACTTCTACTTCTTCGACTGTTTCTATGGCTTCTGCCTCTTCGACTTTTTCTTCAATTCTACTTCTTCGACTTCTACATCTTCGACTGTTTCTATGGCTTCTGCCTCTTCGACTTTTTCTTCGATTTTTTTCTATGGCTTCTGCTTGTTCGACTTCTACTTCTTAGACTTTTTCTATGGCTTCTGCCTCTTCGACTTTTTTTCTAATTTTTCTATGGCTTCTGTCTCTTCGACTTTTTTTCTAATTTTTCTATGGCTTCTCCCTCTTCAACTTTTTTCTATGGCTTCTGCCTCTTCGACTTTTTCTTCAATTTTTTTCTATGGCTTCTGCATAATCGACTTTTTTTTTTTTGACTTCTACTTCTTCGACTTTTTCTATGGCTTCTGCCTCTTCGACTTTTTCTTCAACTTCTACTTCTTCGACTTTTTCTTCGACTTCTACTTCTTCGACTGTTTCTATGGCTTCTGCCTCTTCGACTTTTTCTTCGATTTTTTTCTATGGCTTCTGCTTGTTCGACTTCTACTTCTTAGACTTTTTCTATGGCTTCTGCCTCTTCGACTTCTCTTCGACTTTTTCTATGGCTTCTGCCTCTTCGACTTTTTCTTCAACTTCTACTTCTTCGACTTTTTCTATGGCTTCTGCCTCTTTGACTTTTTCTTCAACTTCTACTTCTTCAACTTTTTCTATGGCTTCTGCCTCTTCGACTTTTTCTTCGATTTTTTTCTATGGCTTCTGCCTCTTCGACTTTTTTTCTAATTTTTCTATGGCTTCTGCCTCTTCGACTTTTTTCTATGGCTTCTGACTCTTCGACTTTTTCTTCGATTTTTTTCTATGGCTTCTGCCTCTTCGACTTTTTTTCGACTTTTTCTATGGCTTCTGCCTCTTCAATTTTTTTCTATGGCTTCTGCCTCTTCGACTTTTTCTTCAACTTCTACTTCTTCGACTGTTTCTATGGCTTCTGCCTCTTCGACTTTTTCTTCAAATTCTACTTCTTCGACTTCTACATCTTCGACTGTTTCTATGGCTTCTGCCTCTTCGACTTTTTCTTCGATTTTTTTCTATGGCTTCTGCTTGTTCGACTTCTACTTCTTCGACTTTTTCTATGGCTTCTGCCTCTTCGACTTTTTTTCTAATTTTTCTATGGCTTCTGTCTCTTCGACTTTTTTCTAATTTTTCTATGGCTTCTCCCTCTTCAACTTTTTTCTATGGCTTCTGCCTCTTCGACTTTTTCTTCAATTTTTTTCTATGGCTTCTGCATCTTCGACTTTTTTTTTGACTTCTACTTCTTCGACTTTTTCTATGGCTTCTGCCTCTTCACTTTTTCTTCGATTTTTTCTATGGCTTCTGCCTCTTCGACTTTTTCTTCGACTTCTACTTCTTCGACTTTTTCTATGGCTTCTGCCTCTTCGACTTTTTTTTCAATTTTTCTATGGCTTCTGCCTCTTCAGCTTTTTACTATGGATTCTACCTCTTCGACTTGTTCTTCAACTTCTACTTCTATTTTTTTCTATGGCTTCTGCATCTTCGACTTTTACTTCTTCGACTTTTTCTATGGCTTCTGCCTCTTCGACTTTTTCTTCGATTTTTTTCTATGGCTTCTGCCTCTTCGACTTTTTCTTCGACTTCTACTTCTTCGACTTTTTCTATGGCTTCTGCCTCTTCGACTTTTTCTTCGATTTTTTCTATGGCTTCTGCCTCTTCGACTTTTTCTTCGACTTCTACTTCTTCGACTTTTTCTATGGCTTCTGCCTCTTCGACTTTTTCTATGGCTTCTACTTCTTCGACTTTTTCTTCGACTTCTACTTCTTCGACTTTTTCTATGGCTTCTGCCTCTTCGACTTCTTCTTCGACTTTTTCTATGGCTTCTGCCTCTTCGACTTTTTCTTCAACTTCTACTTCTTCGACTTTTCTTCTACTCTACTCTTCGACTGTTTCTATGGCTTCTGCCTCTTCGACTTTTTCTTCAATTTTTTTCTATGGCTTCTGCTTGTTTGACTTCTACTTCTTCGACTTTTTCTATGGCTTCTGCCTCTTCGACTTCTCCTTCGACTTTTTCTATGGCTTCTGCCTCTTCAACTTTTTTCTATGGCTTCTACTTCTTCGACTTTTTCTTCGACTTCTACTTCTTTGACTGTTTCTATGGCTTCTGCCTCTTCGACTTCTCTTTCGACTTTTTCTATGGCTTCTGCCTCTTCGACTTTTTCTTCGACTTCTACTTCTTTGACTGTTTCTATGGCTTCTGCCTCTTCGACTTCTCTTTCGACTTTTTCTATGGCTTCTACTTCTTCGACTTTTTCTTCGACTACTACTTCTTCGCCTGTTTCTATGGCTTCTGCCTCTTCGACTTTTTCTTCAATTTTTTTCTATGGCTTCTGCTTGTTTGACTTCTACTTCTTAGACTTTTTCTATGGCTTCTACCTCTTCGACTTCTCCTTCGACTTTTTCTATGGCTTCTGCCTCTTCGACTTTTTCTTCAACTTCTACTTCTTCGACTTTTTCTATGGCTTCTGCCTCTTTGATTTTATCTTCGATTTTTTTCTATGGCTTCTGCATCTTCCACTTTTTCTATGGCTTCTGCCTCTTCCACTTTTTCTTTGATTTCTACTTCTTCGACTTTTTCTATGGCTTCTGCCTCTTCGACTTTTTCTTTGATTTCTACTTCTTCGACTTTTTCTATGGCTTCTGCCTCTTCGACTTTTTCTTCGATTTTTTTCTATGGCTTCTGCATCTTCGAATTTTACTTCTTCGACTTTTTCTTCAATTTTTTTATATGGCTTCTGCCTCTTCGACTTTTTTTTCGACTTCTGCTTCTTCGACTTTTTCTATGGCTTCTGCTTGTTCCACTTCTGCTTCTTCGACTTTTTCTATGGCTTCTGTCTCTTCGACTTTTTTTTCGAATTTTTCTATGGCTTCTGCCTCTTCAATTTTTTTCTATGGCTTCTGCCTCTTCGACTTTTTCTTCGACTTCTACTTCTTCGACTTTTTCTATGGCTTCTGCCTCTTCAATTTTTTTCTATGGCTTCTGCCTCTTCGACTTTTTCTTCAATTTTTTTCTATGGCTTCTGCCTCTTCGACTTTTTCTTCAACTTCTACTTCTTCGACTTTTTCTTCGACTTCTACTTCTTCGACTGTTTCTATGGCTTCTGCCTCTTCGACTTTTTCTTCGATTTTTTTCTATGGCTTCTGCTTCTTCGACTTCTCCTTCGACTTTTTCTATGGCTTCTGCCTCTTTGACTTTTTCTTCAACTTCTACTTCTTCGACTTTTTCTTCGACTTCTACTTCTTCACCTGTTTCTATGGCTTCTGCCTCTTCGACTTTTTCTTCGATTTTTTTCTATGGCTTCTGCTTGTTCGACTTCTACTTCTTAGACTTTTTCTATGGCTTCTGCCTCTTCGACTTCTCCTTCGACTTTTTCTATGGCTTCTGCCTCTTCGACTTTATCTTCAACTTCTACTTCTTCAACTTTTTCTATGGCTTCTGCCTCTTCGACTTTTTCTTCGATTTTTTTCTATGGCTTCTGCCTCTTCGACTTTTTTTTCTAATTTTTCTATGGCTTCTGCCTCTTCAACTTTTTTCTATGGCTTCTGACTCTTCGACTTTTTCTTCAATTTTTTTCTATGGCTTCTGCCTCTTCGACTTTTTCTTCAACTTCTACTTCTTCGACTGTTTCTATGGCTTCTGCCTCTTCGACTTTTTCTTCAAATTCTACTTCTTCGACTTCTACATCTTCGACTGTTTCTATGGCTTCTGCCTCTTCGACTTTTTCTTCGATTTTTTTCTATGGCTTCTGCTTGTTCGACTTCTACTTCTTAGACTTTTTCTATGGCTTCTGCCTCTTCGACTTTTTTTCTAATTTTTCTATGGCTTCTGCTTGTTCCACTTCTGCTTCTTCGACTTTTTCTATGGCTTCTGTCTCTTCGACTTTTTTTTCGAATTTTTCTATGGCTTCTGCCTCTTCAATTTTTTTCTATGGCTTCTGCCTCTTCGACTTTTTCTTCGACTTCTACTTCTTCGACTTTTTCTATGGCTTCTGCCTCTTCAATTTTTTTCTATGGCTTCTGCCTCTTCGACTTTTTCTTCACTTCTACTTCTTCGACTTTTTCTTCGACTTCTACTTCTTCGACTGTTTCTATGGCTTCTGCCTCTTTGACTTTTTCTTCGATTTTTTTCTATGGCTTCTGCTTCTTCGACTTCTCCTTCGACTTTTTCTATGGCTTCTGCCTCTTTGACTTTTTCTTCAACTTCTACTTCTTCGACTTTTTCTTCGACTACTACCTCTTCGCCTGTTTCTATGGCTTCTGCCTCTTCGACTTTTTCTTCAATTTTTTTCTATGGCTTCTGCTTGTTTGACTTCTACTTCTTAGACTTTTTCTATGGCTTCTACCTCTTCGACTTCTCCTTCGACTTTTTCTATGGCTTCTGCCTCTTCGACTTTTTCTTCAACTTCTACTTCTTCGACTTTTTCTATGGCTTCTGCCTCTTTGACTTTATCTTCGATTTTTTTCTATGGCTTCTGCATCTTCGACTTTTTCTATGGCTTCTGCCTCTTCCACTTTTTCTTTGATTTCTACTTCTTCGACTTTTTCTATGGCTTCTGCCTCTTCGACTTTTTCTTTGATTTCTACTTCTTTGACTTTTTCTATGGCTTCTGCCTCTTCGACTTTTTCTTCGATTTTTTTCTATGGCTTCTGCATCTTCGAATTTTACTTCTTCGACTTTTTCTTCAATTTTTTTATATGGCTTCTGCCTCTTCGACTTTTTTTTCGACTTCTGCTTCTTCGACTTTTTCTATGGCTTCTGCTTGTTCCACTTCTGCTTCTTCGACTTTTTCTATGGCTTCTGCCTCTTCGACTTTTTCTTCAATTTTTTTCTATGGCTTCTGCATAATCGACATTTTTTTTTTTTGACTTCTACTTCTTCGACTTTTTCTATGGCTTCTGCCTCTTCGACTTTTTCTTCAATTTTTTCATATGGCTTCTGCCTCTTCGACTTTTTCTTCGACTTCTACTTCCTCGACTTTTTCTATGGCTTCTGCCTCTTCGACTTTTTTTTTCGAATTTTTCTATGGCTTCTGCCTCTTCAGCTTTTTACTATGGATTCTACCTCTTCGACTTGTTCTTCAACTTCTACTTCTATTTTTTTCTATGGCTTCTGCATCTTCGACTTTTACTTCTTCGACTTTTTCTATGGCTTCTGCCTCTTTGACTTTTTCTTCGATGTTTTTCTATGGCTTCTGCCTCTTCGACTTTTTCTTCGACTTCTACTTCTTCGACTTTTTCTATGGCTTCTGCCTCTTTGACTTTTTCTTCGATGTTTTTCTATGGCTTCTGCCTCTTCGACTTTTTCTTCGACTTCTACTTCTTCGACTTTTTCTATGGCTTCTGCCTCTTCGACTTTTTCTTCGACTTCTACTTCTTCGACTTTTGCTATGGCTTCTGCCTCTTCAACTTTTTCCATGGCTTCTACTTCTTCGACTTTTTCTTCGACTTCTACTTCTTTGACTGTTTCTATGGCTTCTGCCTCTTCGACTTCTCTTTCGACTTTTTCTATGGCTTCTGCCTCTTCGACTTTTTCTTCAACTTCTACTTCTTCGACTTTTTCTTCGACTACTACCTCTTCGCCTGTTTCTATGGCTTCTGCCTCTTCGACTTTTTCTTCAATTTTTTTCTATGGCTTCTGCTTGTTTGACTTCTACTTCTTAGACTTTTTCTATGGCTTCTACCTCTTCGACTTCTCCTTCGACTTTTTCTATGGCTTCTGCCTCTTCGACTTTTTCTTCAACTTCTACTTCTTCGACTTTTTCTATGGCTTCTGCCTCTTTGACTTTATCTTCGATTTTTTTCTATGGCTTCTGCATCTTCGACTTTTTCTATGGCTTCTGCCTCTTCCACTTTTTCTTTGATTTCTACTTCTTCGACTTTTTCTATGGCTTCTGCCTCTTCGACTTTTTCTTTGATTTCTACTTCTTTGACTTTTTCTATGGCTTCTGCCTCTTCGACTTTTTCTTCGATTTTTTTCTATGGCTTCTGCATCTTCGAATTTTACTTCTTCGACTTTTTCTTCAATTTTTTTATATGGCTTCTGCCTCTTCGACTTTTTTTCGACTTCTGCTTCTTCGACTTTTTCTATGGCTTCTGCTTGTTCCACTTCTGCTTCTTCGACTTTTTCTATGGCTTCTGTCTCTTCGACTTTTTTTTCGAATTTTTCTATGGCTTCTGCCTCTTCAATTTTTTTCTATGGCTTCTGCCTCTTCGACTTTTTCTTCAACTTCTACTTCTTCGACTTTTTCTTCGACTTCTACTTCTTCGACTGTTTCTATGGCTTCTGCCTCTTTGACTTTTTCTTCGATTTTTTTCTATGGCTTCTGCTTCTTCGACTTCTCCTTCGACTTTTTCTATGGCTTCTGCCTCTTTGACTTTTTCTTCAACTTCTACTTCTTCGACTTTTTCTTCGACTTCTACTTCTTCACCTGTTTCTATGGCTTCCGCCTCTTAGACTTTTTCTTCGATTTTTTTCTATGGCTTCTGCTTGTTCGACTTCTACTTCTTAGACTTTTTCTATGGCTTCTGCCTCTTCGACTTCTCCTTCGACTTTTTCTATGGCTTCTGCCTCTTCGACTTTTTCTTCAACTTCTACTTCTTCGACTTTTTCTATTGCTTCTGCCTCTTTGACTTTATCTTCAACTTCTACTTCTTCAACTTTTTCTATGGCTTCTGCCTCTTCGACTTTTTCTTCGATTTTTTTTCTATGGCTTCTGCCTCTTCGACTTTTTTTTCTAATTTTTCTATGGCTTCTGCCTCTTCAACTTTTTTCTATGGCTTCTGACTCTTCGACTTTTTCTTCAATATTTTTCTATGGCTTCTGCCTTTTCAATTTTTTTCTATGGCTTCTGCCTCTTCAACTTTTTCTTCGATTTTTTTCGAATTTTTCGACTTTTTCTTCACCTTCTACTTCTTCGACTTTTTCTTCGATTTCTACTTCTTCGACTGTTTCTATGGCTTCTGCCTCTTTGAATTTTTCTTTGACTTCTACTTCTTCGACTTTTTCTATGGCTTCTGCCTCTTCGACTTTTTCTTCGATTTTTTTTCTATGGCTTCTGCATCTTCGACTTTTACTTCTTCGACTTTTTCTATGGCTTCTGCCTCTTCGACTTTTTCTTCGATTTTATTCTATGGCTTCTGCCTCTTCGACTTTTTTTTCGACTTTTTCTGTGGCTTCTGCCTCTTCGACTTTTTCTTCAAATTTTTCTATGGCTTCTGCCTCTTCAACTTTTTTCTATGGCTTCTGCCTCTTCGACTTTTTCTTCGACTTCTACTTCTTCGACTTTTTCTATGGCTTCTGCCTCTTCGACTTTTTCTTTGATGTTTTTCTATGGCTTCTGCCTCTTCGACTTTTTCTTCGACTTCTAATTGTTCGACTTTTTCTATGGCTTCTGCCTCTTCAACTTTTTTCTATGGCTTCTACCTCTTCGATTTTTTTGCTTCGACTTCTACTTCTTCGACTTTTTCTATCGCTTCTGCCTCTTCGACTTTTTTTTCTAATTTTTCTATGGCTTCTGCCTCTTCGACTTTTTTCTATGGCTTCTACCTCTTCGACTTTTTCTTCGACGTCTACTTCTTCGACTTTTTCTATGGCTTCTGTCTCTTCGACTTTTTTTCTAATTTTTCTATGGCTTCTCCCTCTTCAACTTTTTTCTATGGCTTCTGCCTCTTCGACTTTTTCTTCAATTTTTTTCTATGGCTTCTGCATAATCGACATTTTTTTTTTTTGACTTCTACTTCTTCGACTTTTTCTATGGCTTCTGCCTCTTCGACTTTTTTTTCGAATTTTTCTATGGCTTCTGCCTCTTCAACTTTTTACTATGGATTCTACCTCTTCGACTTTTTCTTTGACTTCTACTTCTTCGACTTTTGCTATGGCTTCTGCCTCTTCAACTTTTTTCTATGGCTTCTACTTCTTCGACTTTTTCTTCGACTTCTACTTCTTTGACTGTTTCTATGGCTTCTGCCTCTTCGACTTCTCTTTCGACTTTTTCTATGGCTTCTGCCTCTTCGACTTTTTCTTCAACTTCTACTTCTTCGACTTTTTCTTCGACTTCTACTTCTTCGCCTGTTTCTATGGCTTCTGCCTCTTCGACTTTTTCTTCAATTTTTTTCTATGGCTTCTGCTTGTTCGACTTCTACTTCTTAGACTTTTTCTATGGCTTCTACCTCTTCGACTTCTCCTTCGACTTTTTCTATGGCTTCTGCCTCTTCGACTTTTTCTTCAATTTTTTCATATGGCTTCTGCCTCTACGACTTTTTCTTCGACTTCTACTTCCTCGACTTTTTCTATGGCTTCTGCCTCTTCGACTTTTTTTTCGAATTTTTCTATGGCTTCTGCCTCTTCAAATTTTTACTATGGATTCTACCTCTTCGACTTGTTCTTCAACTTCTACTTCTTCTATTTTTTTCTATGGCTTCTGCATCTTCGACTTTTACTTCTTCGACTTTTTCTATGGCTTCTGCCTCTTTGACTTTTTCTTCGACTTCTACTTCTTCGACTTTTTCTATGGTTTCTGCCTCTTCGACTTTTTCTTCGACTTCTACTTCTTCGACTTTTGCTATGGCTTCTGCCTCTTCAACTTCTTTCTATGGCTTCTACTTCTTCGACTTTTTCTTCGACTTCTACTTCTTTGACTGTTTCTATGGCTTCTGCCTCTTCGACTTCTCTTTCGACTTTTTCTATGGCTTCTGCCTCTTCGACTTTTTCTTCAACTTCTACTTCTTCGACTTTTTCTTCGACTACTACTTCTTCGCCTGTTTCTATGGCTTCTGCCTCTTCGACTTTTTCTTCAGTTTTTTTCTATGGCTTCTGCTTGTTTGACTTCTACTTCTTAGACTTTTTCTATGGCTTCTACCTCTTCGACTTCTCCTTCGACTTTTTCTATGGCTTCTGCCTCTTCGACTTTTTCTTCAACTTCTACTTCTTCGACTTTTTCTATGGCTTCTGCCTCTTTGACTTTTTCTTCAACTTCTACTTCTTCGACTTTTTCTTCGACTACTACTTCTTCGCCTGTTTCTATGGCTTCTGCCTCTTCGACTTTTTCTTCAATTTTTTTCTATGGCTTCTGCTTGTTTGACTTCTACTTCTTAGACTTTTTCTATGGCTTCTACCTCTTCGACTTCTCCTTCGACTTTTTCTATGGCTTCTGCCTCTTCGACTTTTTCTTCAACTTCTACTTCTTCGACTTTTTCTATGGCTTCTGCCTCTTCGACTTTTTCTTCAATTTTTTTCTATGGCTTCTGCATCTTCGACTTTTTCTATGGCTTCTGCCTCTTCGACTTTTTCTTCAACTTCTACTTCTTCAACTTTTTCTATGGCTTCTGCCTCTTCCACTTTTTCTTCGATTTTTTTCTATGGCTTCTGCCTCTTCGACTTTTTCTTTGACTTCTACTTCTTCGACTTTTTCTATGGCTTCTGCCTCTTCGACTTTTTCTTCGACTTCTACTTCTTCGACTTTTTCTATGGCTTCTGCCTCTTCGACTTTTTCTTCGATTTTTTTCTATGGCTTCTGCATCTTCGACTTTTTCTTTGACTTCTACTTCTTCGACTTTTTCTATGGCTTCTGCCTCTTCGACTTTTTCTTCAATTTTTTCTATGGCTTCTGCCTCTTCGACTTTTTCTTCGACTTCTACTTCTTCGACTTTTTCTATGGCTTCTGCCTCTTCAACTTTTTTTTTCGAATTTTTCTATGGCTTCTGCATCTTCGACTTTTACTTCTTCGACTTTTTCTATGGCTTCTGCCTCTTCGACTTTTTCTTCAATTTTTTTCTATGGCTTCTGCCTCTTCGACTTTTTCTTCGACTTCTACTTCTTCGACTTTTTCTATGGCTTCTGCCTCTTCGACTTTTTTCTATGGCTTCTACCTCTTCGACTTTTTCTTTGACGTCTACTTCTTCGACTTTTTCTATGGCTTCTGTCTCTTCGACTTTTTTTCTAATTTTTCTATGGCTTCTCCCTCTTCAACTTTTTTCTATGGCTTCTGCCTCTTCGACTTTTTCTTCAATTTTTTTCTATGGCTTCTGCATAATCGACATTTTTTTTTTTTTGACTTCTACTTCTTCGACTTTTTCTATGGCTTCTGCCTCTTCGACTTTTTCTTCAATTTTTTCATATGGCTTCTGCCTCTACGACTTTTTCTTCGACTTCTACTTCCTCGACTTTTTCTATGGCTTCTGCCTCTTCGACTTTTTTTTCGAATTTTTCTATGGCTTCTGCCTCTTCAACTTTTTACTATGGATTCTACCTCTTCGACTTGTTCTTCAACTTCTACTTCTTCTATTTTTTTCTATGGCTTCTGCATCTTCGACTTTTACTTCTTCGACTTTTTCTATGGCTTCTGCCTCTTTGACTTTTTCTTCGATGTTTTTCTATGGCTTCTGCCTCTTCGACTTTTTCTTCAACTTCTACTTCTTCGACTTTTGCTATGGCTTCTGCCTCTTCAACTTTTTTCTATGGCTTCTACTTCTTCGACTTTTTCTTCGACTTCTACTTCTTTGACTGTTTCTATGGCTTCTGCCTCTTCGACTTCTCTTTCGACTTTTTCTATGGCTTCTGCCTCTTCGACTTTTTCTTCAACTTCTACTTCTTCGACTTTTTCTTCGACTACTACTTCTTCGCCTGTTTCTATGGCTTCTGCCTCTTCGACTTTTTCTTCAATTTTTTTCTATGGCTTCTGCTTGTTTGACTTCTACTTCTTAGACTTTTTCTATGGCTTCTACCTCTTCGACTTCTCCTTCGACTTTTTCTATGGCTTCTGCCTCTTCGACTTTTTCTTCAACTTCTACTTCTTCGACTTTTTCTATGGCTTCTGCCTCTTTGACTTTATCTTCGATTTTTTTCTATGGCTTCTGCATCTTCGACTTTTTCTATGGCTTCTGCCTCTTCCACTTTTTCTTCAACTTCTACTTCTTCAACTTTTTCTAAGGCTTCTGCCTCTTCCACTTTTTCTTCGATTTTTTTTCTATGGCTTCTGCCTCTTCGACTTTTTCTTTGACTTCTACTTCTTCGACTTTTTCTATGGCTTCTGCATCTTCGAATTTTACTTCTTCGACTTTTTCTTCAATTTTTTTATATGGCTTCTGCCTCTTCGACTTTTTTTTCGACTTCTGCTGCTTCGACTTTTTCTATGGCTTCTGCCTCTTCAATTTTTTTCTATGGCTTCTGCCTCTTCAATTTTTTTCTATGGCTTCTGCTTGTTTGACTTCTGCTTCTTCGACTTTTTCTATGGCTTCTGTCTCTTCGACTTTTTTTTCGAATTTTTCTATGGCTTCTGCCTCTTCAATTTTTTTCTATGGCTTCTGCCTCTTCGACTTTTTCTTCGACTTTTACTTCTTCGACTTTTTCTATGGCTTCTGCCTCTTCGACTTTTTCTTCGATTTTATTCTATGGCTTCTGCCTCTTCGACTTTTTTTTTCGAATTTTTCTATGGCTTCTGCCTCTTCAACTTTTTTTTTTCGAATTTTTCTATGGCTTCTGCCTCTTCAACTTTTTTCTATGGCTTCTACCTTTTCGACTTTTTCTTCAACTTCTATTTCTTCGATTTTTTTCTATGGCTTCTGCATCTTCGACTTTTACTTCTTCGACATTTTCTATGGCTTCTGCCTCTTCGACTTTTTCTTTGATGTTTTTCTATGGCTTCTGCCTCTTCGACTTTTTCTTCGACTTCTAATTGTTCGACTTTTTCTATGGCTTCTGCATCTTCGACTTTTACTTCTTCGACTTTTTATATGGCTTCTGCCTCTTCGACTTTTTTTTCTAATTTTTCTATGGCTTCTGCCTCTTCAACTTTTTTCTATGGCTTCTACCTCTTCGATTTTTTCTTCGACTTCTACTTCTTCGACTTTTTCTATGGCTTCTGCCTCTTCGACTTTTTTTTCTAATTTTTTTCTATGGCTTCTGCATCTTCGACTTTTTCTTTGACTTCTACTTCTTCGACTTTTTCTATGGCTTCTGCCTCTTCGACTTTTACTTCTTCGACTTTTTCTATGGCTTCTGCAGCTTCGACTTTTACTTCTTCGACTTTTTCTATGGCTTCTGCCTCTTCGACTTTTTCTTCAATTTTTTTCTATGGCTTCTGCCTCTTCGACTTTTTCTTCGACTTCTACTTCTTCGACTTTTTCTATGGCTTCTGCCTCTTCAACTTTTTTTTTCGAATTTTTCTATGGCTTCTGCCTCTTCAACTTTTTTCTATGGCTTCTACCTCTTCGACTTTTTCTTCAACTTCTATTTCTTCGATTTTTTTCTATGGCTTCTGCATCTTCAACTTTTACTTCTTCGACTTTTTCTATGGCTTCTGCCTCTTCGACTTTTTCTTTGATGTTTTTCTATGGCTTCTGCCTCTTCGACTTTTTCTTCGACTTCTAATTGTTCGACTTTTTCTATGGCTTCTGCATCTTCGACTTTTACTTCTTCGACTTTTTCTATGGCTTCTGCCTCTTCGACTTTTTTTTCTAATTTTTCTATGGCTTCTGTCTCTTCAACTTTTTTCTATGGCTTCTACCTCTTCGATTTTTTCTTCGACTTCTACTTCTTCGACTTTTTCTATGGCTTCTGCCTCTTTGACTTTTTTTTCTAATTTTTCTATGGCTTCTGCCTCTTCGACTTTTTTCTATGGCTTCTACCTCTTCGACTTTTTCTTCGACGTCTACTTCTTCGACTTTTTCTATGGCTTCTGTCTCTTCGACTTTTTTTCTAATTTTTCTATGGCTTCTCCCTCTTCGACTTTTTCTTCAATTTTTTTTCTATGGCTTCTGTATATCGACATTTTTTTTTTTTGACTTCTACTTCGACTTTTTCTATGGCTTCTGCCTCTTCGACTTTTTCTTCAATTTTTTCATATGGCTTCTGCCTCTACGACTTTTTCTTCGACTTCTACTTCTTCGACTTTTTCTATGGCTTCTGCCTCTTCGACTTTTTTTTCGAATTTTTCTATGGCTTCTGCCTCTTCAACTTTTTACTATGGATTCTACCTCTTCGACTTGTTCTTCAACTTCTACTTCTTCTATTTTTTTCTATGGCTTCTGCATCTTCGACTTTTACTTCTTCGACTTTTTCTATGGCTTCTGCCTCTTTGACTTTTTCTTCGATGTTTTTCTATGGCTTCTGCCTCTTCGACTTTTTCTTCGACTTCTTCGACTTTTGCTATGGCTTCTGCCTCTTCAACTTTTTTCTATGGCTTCTACTTCTTCGACTTTTTCTTCGACTTCTACTTCTTTGACTGTTTCTATGGCTTCTGCCTCTTCGACTTCTCTTTCGACTTTTTCTTCAACTTCTACTTCTTCGACTTTTTCTTCGACTACTACTTCTTCGCCTGTTTCTATGGCTTCTGCCTCTTCGACTTTTTCTTCAATTTTTTTCTATGGCTTCTGCTTGTTTGACTTCTACTTCTTAGACTTTTTCTATGGCTTCTGCCTCTTCGACTTCTCCTTCGACTTTTTCTATGGCTTCTGCCTCTTCGACTTTTTCTTCAACTTCTACTTCTTCGACTTTTTCTATGGCTTCTGCCTCTTTGACTTTATCTTCGATTTTTTTCTATGGCTTCTGCATCTTCGACTTTTTCTATGGCTTCTGCCTCTTCCACTTTTTCTTCAACTTCTACTTCTTCAACTTTTTCTAAGGCTTCTGCCTCTTCCACTTTTTCTTCGATTTTTTTCTATGGCTTCTGCCTCTTCGACTTTTTCTTTGACTTCTACTTCTTCGACTTTTTCTATGGCTTCTGCCTCTTCGACTTTTTCTTCGATTTTTTTCTATGGCTTCTGCATCTTCGAATTTTACTTCTTCGACTTTTTCTTCAATTTTTTTACATGGCTTCTGCCTCTTCGACTTTTTTTTCGACTTCTGCTTCTTCGACTTTTTCTATGGCTTCTGCCTCTTTGACTTTTTTTTCGAATTTTTCTATGGCTTCTGCCTCTTCAATTTTTTTCTATCGCTTCTGCCTCTTCGACTTTTTCTTCGACTTCTACTTCTTCGACTTTTTCTATGGCTTCTGCCTCTTCAATTTTTTTCTATGGCTTCTGCCTCTTCGACTTTTTCTTCAACTTCTACTTCTTCGACTTTTTCTTCGACTTCTACTTCTTCGACTGTTTCTATGGCTTCTGCCTCTTCGACTTTTTCTTCGATTTTTTTTCTATGGCATCTGCTTCTTCGACTTCTCCTTCGACTTTTTCTATGGCTTCTGCCTCTTTGACTTTTTCTTCAACTTCTACTTCTTCGACTTTTTCTTCGACTTCTACTTCTTCACTGTTTCTATGGCTTCTGCCTCTTCGACTTTTTCTTCGATTTTTTTCTATGGCTTCTGCTTGTTCGACTTCTACTTCTTAGACTTTTGCTATGGCTTCTGCCTCTTCGACTTCTCCTTCGACTTTTTCTATGGCTTCTGCCTCTTCGACTTTTTCTTCAACTTCTACTTCTTCGACTTTTTCTATGGCTTCTGCCTCTTCAACTTTTTTTTCGAATTTTTCTATGGCTTCTGCCTCTTCAACTTTTTTCTATGGCTTCTACTTCTTCGACTTTTTCTTCGACTTCTACTTCTTTGACTGTTTCTATGGCTTCTGCCTCTTCGACTTCTCTTTCGACTTTTTCTTCAACTTCTACTTCTTCGACTTTTTCTTCGACTACTACTTCTTCGCCTGTTTCTATGGCTTCTGCTTCTTCGACTTTTTCTTCAATTTTTTTCTATGGCTTCTGCTTGTTTGACTTCTACTTCTTAGACTTTTTCTATGGCTTCTACCTCTTCGACTTCTCCTTAGACTTTTTCTATGGCTTCTGCCTCTTCGACTTTTTCTTCAACTTCTACTTCTTCGACTTTTTCTATGGCTTCTGCCTCTTTGACTTTTTCTATGGCTTCTGCCTCTTCCACTTTTTCTTCAACTTCTACTTCTTCAACTTTTTCTAAGGCTTCTGCCTCTTCCACTTTTTCTTCGATTTTTTTCTATGGCTTCTGCCTCTTCGACTTTTTCTTTGACTTCTACTTCTTCGACTTTTTCTATGGCTTCTGCCTCTTCGACTTTTTCTTCGATTTTTTTCTATGGCTTCTGCATCTTCGAATTTTACTTCTTCGACTTTTTCTTCAATTTTTTTATATGGCTTCTGCCTCTTCGACTTTTTTTTCGACTTCTGCTTCTTCGACTTTTTCTATGGCTTCTGCCTCTTTGACTTTTTTTTCGAATTTTTCTATGGCTTCTGCTTCTTCGACTTTTTCTATGGCTTCTGCCTCTTCGACTTTTTCTTCGATTTTTTTCTATGGCTTCTGCTTGTTCGACTTCTGCTTCTTCGACTTTTTCTATGGCTTCTGTCTCTTCGACTTTTTTTTTTGAATTTTTCTATGGCTTCTGCCTCTTAAATTTTTTTCTATGGCTTCTGCCTCTTCGACTTTTTCTTCGACTTCTACTTCTTCGACTTTTTCTATGGCTTCTGCCTCTTCAATTTTTTTCTATGGCTTCTGCCTCTTCGACTTTTTCTTCAACTTCTACTTCTTCGACTTTTTCTTCGACTTCTGCTTCTTCGACTGTTTCTATGGCTTCTGCCTCTTCGACTTTTTCTTCGATTTTTTTCTATGGCTTCTGCTTCTTCGACTTTTTCTTCGATTTTTTCTTCAATTTTTTTATATGGCTTCTGCCTCTTCGACTTTTTTTTCGACTTCTGCTTCTTCGACTTTTTCTATGGCTTCTGCCTCTTCGACTTTTTCTTTGATTTCTACTTCTTCGACTTATTCTATGGCTTCTGCCTCTTCAATTTTTTTCTATGGCTTCTGCCTCTTCGACTTTTTCTTCAACTTCTACTTCTTCGACTTTTTCTTCGACTTCTACTTCTTCGACTGTTTCTATGGCTTCTGCCTCTTCGACTTTTTCTTCGATTTTTTTCTATGGCTTCTGCTTGTTCGACTTCTGCTTCTTCGACTTTTTCTATGGCTTCTGCTTCTTCGACCTTTTTTTCGTATTTTTCTATGGCTTCTGCGTCTTCAATTTTTTTCTATGGCTTCTGCCTCTTCGACTTTTTCTTCGACTTCTACTTCTTCGACTTTTTCTATCGCTTCTGCCTCTTCAACTTTTTTCTGTGGCTTCTACTTCTTCGACTTTTTCTTCGACTTCTACTTCTTTGACTGTTTCTATGGCTTCTGCCTCTTCGACTTTTTCTTTGACTTCTACTTCTTCGACTTTTTCTTCGACTTCTACTTCTTCGACTGTTTCTATGGCTTCTGCCTCTTCGACTTTTTCTTTGACTTCTGCCTCTTCGACTTTTTCTTCGACTTCTACTTCTTCGACTGTTTCTATGGCTTCTGCATCTTCGACTTTTACTTCTTCGACTTTTTCTATGGCTTCTGCCTCTTCGACTTTTTCTTCGATTTTATTCTATGGCTTCTGCCTCTTCGACTTTTTCTTCGACTTCTACTTCTTCGACTTTTTCTATGGCTTCTGCCTCTTCGACTTTTTCTTCAATTTTTTTATATGGCTTCTGCCTCTTCGACTTTTTCTTCGACTTCTACTTCTTCGACTTTTTCTATGGCTTCTGTCTCTTCGACTTTTTTTTTTCGAATTTTTCTATGGCTTCTGCCTCTTCAACTTTTCTCTATGGCTTCTACCTCTTTGACTTTTTCTTCAACTTCTACTTCTTCGATTTTTTTCGATGGCTTCTGCCTCTTCGACTTTTTCTTTGATGTTTTTCTATGGCTTCTGCCTCTTCGACTTTTACTTCTTCGACTTTTTCTATGGCTTCTGCCTCTTCGACTTTTTTTTCTAATTTTTCTCTGGCTTCTGCCTCTTCAACTTTTTTCTATGGCTTCTACCTCTTCGACATTTTCTTCGACTTCTACTTCTTCGACTTTTTCTATGGCTTCTGTCTCTTCGACTTTTTTTCTAATTTTTCTATGGCTTCTCCCTCTTCAACTTTTTTCTATGGCTTCTGCCTCTTTGACTTTTTCTTCAATTTTTTGCTATGGCTTCTGCATAATCGACATTTTTTTTTTTTTGACTTCTACTTCTTCGACTTTTTCTATGGCTTCTGCCTTTTCGACTTTTTCTTCAACTTCTACTTCTTCGATTTTTTTCTATGGCTTCTGCATCTTCAACTTTTACTTCTTCGACTTTTTCTATGGCTTCTGCCTCTTCAACTTTTTCTTCGACTTCTACTTCTTCGACTTTTTCTATGGCTTCTGCCTCTTCAACTATTTTCTATGGCTTCTACTTCTTCGACGTTTTCTTCGACTTCTACTTCTTCGACTTTTTCTATGGCTTCTGCCTCTTCGACTTTTTCTTCGACTTCTACTTCTTCGACTTTTTCTATGGCTTCTGCCTCTTGGACTTTTTTTTCTAATTTTTCTATGGCTTCTGCCTCTTCAACTTTTTTCTATGGCTTCTACCTCTTCGATTTTTTTCTTCGACTTCTACTTCTTCGACTTTTTCTATGGCTTCTGCCTCTTCGACTTTTTTTTCTAATTTTTTTCTATGGCTTCTGCATCTTCGACTTTTTCTTTGACTTCTACTTCTTCGACTTTTTCTATGGCTTCTGCCTCTTCGACTTTTACTTCTTCGACTTTTTCTATGGCTTCTGCAGCTTCGACTTTTACTTCTTCGACTTTTTCTATGGCTTCTGCCTCTTCGACTTTTTCTTCAATTTTTTTATATGGCTTCTGCCTCTTCGACTTTTTCTTCGACTTCTACTTCTTCGACTTTTTCTATGGCTTCTGCCTCTTCAACTTTTTTTTTCGAATTTTTCTATGGCTTCTGCCTCTTCAACTTTTTTCTATGGCTTCTACCTCTTCGACTTTTTCTTCAACTTCTATTTCTTCGATTTTTTTCTATGGCTTCTGCATCTTCAACTTTTACTTCTTCGACTTTTTCTATGGCTTCTGCCTCTTCGACTTTTTCTTCGACTTCTAATTGTTCGACTTTTTCTATGGCTTCTGCATCTTCGACTTTTACTTCTTCGACTTTTTCTATGGCTTCTGCCTCTTCGACTTTTTTTTCTAATTTTTCTATGGCTTCTGTCTCTTCAACTTTTTTCTATGGCTTCTACCTCTTCGATTTTTTCTTCGACTTCTACTTCTTCGACTTTTTCTATGGCTTCTGCCTCTTTGACTTTTTTTTCTAATTTTTCTATGGCTTCTGCCTCTTCGACTTTTTTCTATGGCTTCTACCTCTTCGACTTTTTCTTCGACGTCTACTTCTTCGACTTTTTCTATGGCTTCTGTCTCTTCGACTTTTTTTCTAATTTTTCTATGGCTTCTCCCTCTTCGACTTTTTCTTCAATTTTTTTCTATGGCTTCTGTATAATCGACATTTTTTTTTTTTTGACTTCTACTTCGACTTTTTCTATGGCTTCTGCCTCTTCGACTTTTTCTTCAATTTTTTCATATGGCTTCTGCCTCTACGACTTTTTCTTCGACTTCTACTTCCTCGACTTTTTCTATGGCTTCTGCCTCTTCGACTTTTTTTTCGAATTTTTCTATGGCTTCTGCCTCTTCAACTTTTTACTATGGATTCTACCTCTTCGACTTGTTCTTCAACTTCTACTTCTTCTATTTTTTTCTATGGCTTCTGCATCTTCGACTTTTACTTCTTCGACTTTTTCTATGGCTTCTGCCTCTTTGACTTTTTCTTCGATGTTTTTCTATGGCTTCTGCCTCTTCGACTTTTTCTTCGACTTCTTCGACTTTTGCTATGGCTTCTGCCTCTTCAACTTTTTTCTATGGCTTCTACTTCTTCGACTTTTTCTTCGACTTCTACTTCTTTGACTGTTTCTATGGCTTCTGCCTCTTCGACTTCTCTTTCGACTTTTTCTTCAACTTCTACTTCTTCGACTTTTTCTTCGACTACTACTTCTTCGCCTGTTTCTATGGCTTCTGCCTCTTCGACTTTTTCTTCAATTTTTTTCTATGGCTTCTGCTTGTTTGACTTCTACTTCTTAGACTTTTTCTATGGCTTCTACCTCTTCGACTTCTCCTTCGACTTTTTCTATGGCTTCTGCCTCTTCGACTTTTTCTTCAACTTCTACTTCTTCGACTTTTTCTATGGCTTCTGCCTCTTTGACTTTATCTTCGATTTTTTTCTATGGCTTCTGCATCTTCGACTTTTTCTATGGCTTCTGCCTCTTCCACTTTTTCTTCAACTTCTACTTCTTCAACTTTTTCTAAGGCTTCTGCCTCTTCCACTTTTTCTTCGATTTTTTTCTATGGCTTCTGCCTCTTCGACTTTTTCTTTGACTTCTACTTCTTCGACTTTTTCTATGGCTTCTGCCTCTTCGACTTTTTCTTCGATTTTTTTCTATGGCTTCTGCATCTTCGAATTTTACTTCTTCGACTTTTTCTTCAATTTTTTTACATGGCTTCTGCCTCTTCGACTTTTTTTTCGACTTCTGCTTCTTCGACTTTTTCTATGGCTTCTGCCTCTTTGACTTTTTTTTCGAATTTTTCTATGGCTTCTGCCTCTTCAATTTTTTTCTATGGCTTCTGCCTCTTCGACTTTTTCTTCGACTTCTACTTCTTCGACTTTTTCTATGGCTTCTGCCTCTTCAATTTTTTTCTATGGCTTCTGCCTCTTCGACTTTTTCTTCAACTTCTACTTCTTCGACTTTTTCTTCGACTTCTACTTCTTCGACTGTTTCTATGGCTTCTGCCTCTTCGACTTTTTCTTCGATTTTTTTCTATGGCATCTGCTTCTTCGACTTCTCCTTCGACTTTTTCTATGGCTTCTGCCTCTTTGACTTTTTCTTCAACTTCTACTTCTTCGACTTTTTCTTCGACTTCTACTTCTTCAGCTGTTTCTATGGCTTCCGCCTCTTCGACTTTTTCTTCGATTTTTTTCTATGGCTTCTGCTTGTTCGACTTCTACTTCTTAGACTTTTGCTATGGCTTCTGCCTCTTCGACTTCTCCTTCGACTTTTTCTATGGCTTCTGCCTCTTCGACTTTTTCTTCAACTTCTACTTCTTCGACTTTTTCTATGGCTTCTGCCTCTTCAACTTTTTTTTTCGAATTTTTCTATGGCTTCTGCCTCTTCAACTTTTTTCTATGGCTTCGACTTTTTCTTCGACTTCTACTTCTTTGACTGTTTCTATGGCTTCTGCCTCTTCGACTTCTCTTTCGACTTTTTCTTCAACTTCTACTTCTTCGACTTTTTCTTCGACTACTACTTCTTCGCCTGTTTCTATGGCTTCTGCTTCTTCGACTTTTTCTTCAATTTTTTTCTATGGCTTCTGCTTGTTTGACTTCTACTTCTTAGACTTTTTCTATGGCTTCTACCTCTTCGACTTCTCCTTCGACTTTTTCTATGGCTTCTGCCTCTTCGACTTTTTCTTCAACTTCTACTTCTTCGACTTTTTCTATGGCTTCTGCCTCTTTGACTTTTTCTATGGCTTCTGCCTCTTCCACTTTTTCTTCAACTTCTACTTCTTCAACTTTTTCTAAGGCTTCTGCCTCTTCCACTTTTTCTTCGATTTTTTTCTATGGCTTCTGCCTCTTCGACTTTTTCTTTGACTTCTACTTCTTCGACTTTTTCTATGGCTTCTGCCTCTTCGACTTTTTCTTCGATTTTTTTCTATGGCTTCTGCATCTTCGAATTTTACTTCTTCGACTTTTTCTTCAATTTTTTTATATGGCTTCTGCCTCTTCGACTTTTTTTTCGACTTCTGCTTCTTCGACTTTTTCTATGGCTTCTGCCTCTTTGACTTTTTTTTCGAATTTTTCTATGGCTTCTGCTTCTTCGACTTTTTCTATGGCTTCTGCCTCTTCGACTTTTTCTTCGATTTTTTTCTATGGCTTCTGCTTGTTCGACTTCTGCTTCTTCGACTTTTTCTATGGCTTCTGTCTCTTCGACTTTTTTTTTTGAATTTTTCTATGGCTTCTGCCTCTTCAATTTTTTTCTATGGCTTCTGCCTCTTCGACTTTTTCTTCGACTTCTACTTCTTCGACTTTTTCTATGGCTTCTGCCTCTTCAATTTTTTTCTATGGCTTCTGCCTCTTCGACTTTTTCTTCAACTTCTACTTCTTCGACTTTTTCTTCGACTTCTGCTTCTTCGACTGTTTCTATGGCTTCTGCCTCTTCGACTTTTTCTTCGATTTTTTTCTATGGCTTCTGCTTCTTCGACTTTTTCTTCGATTTTTTCTTCAATTTTTTTATATGGCTTCTGCCTCTTCGACTTTTTTTTCGACTTCTGCTTCTTCGACTTTTTCTATGGCTTCTGCCTCTTCGACTTTTTCTTCGACTTCTACTTCTTCGACTTATTCTATGGCTTCTGCCTCTTCAATTTTTTTCTATGGCTTCTGCCTCTTCGACTTTTTCTTCAACTTCTACTTCTTCGACTTTTTCTTCGACTTCTACTTCTTCGACTGTTTCTATGGCTTCTGCCTCTTCGACTTTTTCTTCGATTTTTTTCTATGGCTTCTGCTTGTTCGACTTCTGCTTCTTCGACTTTTTCTATGGCTTCTGCTTCTTCGACCTTTTTTTCGTATTTTTCTATGGCTTCTGCGTCTTCAATTTTTTTCTATGGCTTCTGCCTCTTCGACTTTTTCTTCGACTTCTACTTCTTCGACTTTTTCTATCGCTTCTGCCTCTTCAACTTTTTTCTGTGGCTTCTACTTCTTCGACTTTTTCTTCGACTTCTACTTCTTTGACTGTTTCTATGGCTTCTGCCTCTTCGACTTTTTCTTTGACTTCTACTTCTTCGACTTTTTCTTCGACTTCTACTTCTTCGACTGTTTCTATGGCTTCTGCCTCTTCGACTTTTTCTTTGACTTCTGCCTCTTCGACTTTTTCTTCGACTTCTACTTCTTCGACTGTTTCTATGGCTTCTGCATCTTCGACTTTTACTTCTTCGACTTTTTCTATGGCTTCTGCCTCTTCGACTTTTTCTTCGATTTTATTCTATGGCTTCTGCCTCTTCGACTTTTTCTTCGACTTCTACTTCTTCGACTTTTTCTATGGCTTCTGCCTCTTCGACTTTTTCTTCAATTTTTTTATATGGCTTCTGCCTCTTCGACTTTTTCTTCGACTTCTACTTCTTCGACTTTTTCTATGGCTTCTGTCTCTTCGACTTTTTTTTTTCGAATTTTTCTATGGCTTCTGCCTCTTCAACTTTTCTCTATGGCTTCTACCTCTTTGACTTTTTCTTCAACTTCTACTTCTTCGATTTTTTTTCTATGGCTTCTGCCTCTTCGACTTTTTCTTTGATGTTTTTCTATGGCTTCTGCCTCTTCGACTTTTACTTCTTCGACTTTTTCTATGGCTTCTGCCTCTTCGACTTTTTTTTCTAATTTTTCTCTGGCTTCTGCCTCTTCAACTTTTTTCTATGGCTTCTACCTCTTCGACATTTTCTTCGACTTCTACTTCTTCGACTTTTTCTATGGCTTCTGTCTCTTCGACTTTTTTTCTAATTTTTCTATGGCTTCTCCCTCTTCAACTTTTTTCTATGGCTTCTGCCTCTTTGACTTTTTCTTCAATTTTTTGCTATGGCTTCTGCATAATCGACATTTTTTTTTTTTTGACTTCTACTTCTTCGACTTTTTCTATGGCTTCTGCCTTTTCGACTTTTTCTTCAACTTCTACTTCTTCGATTTTTTTCTATGGCTTCTGCATCTTCAACTTTTACTTCTTCGACTTTTTCTATGGCTTCTGCCTCTTCAACTTTTTCTTCGACTTCTACTTCTTCGACTTTTTCTATGGCTTCTGCCTCTTCAACTATTTTCTATGGCTTCTACTTCTTCGACGTTTTCTTCGACTTCTACTTCTTCGACTGTTTCTATGGCTTCTGCCTCTTCGAAATTTTCTTTGACTTCTACTTCTTCGACTTTTTCTATGACTTCTGCCTCTTCGACTTTTTCTTCGATTTTTTTTCTATGGCTTCTGCATCTTCGACTTTTACTTCTTCGACTTTTTCTATGGCTTCTGCCTCTTCGACTTTTTCTTCGATTTTATTCTATGGCTTCTGCCTCTTCGACTTTTTCTTCGACTTTTTCTATGGCTTCTGCCTCTTCGACTTTTTCTTCAATTTTTTTATATGGCTTCTGCCTCTTCGACTTTTTCTTCGACTTCTACTTCTTCGACTTTTTCTATGGCTTCTGCTTCTTCAACTTTTTTTTTCGAATTTTTCTATGGCTTCTGCCTCTTCAACTTTTTTCTATGGCTTCTACCTCTTCGACTTTTTCTTCAACTTCTACTTCTTCGATTTTTTTCTATGGCTTCTGCATCTTCGACTTTTACTTCTTCGACTTTTTCTATGGCTTCTGCCTCTTCGACTTTTTCTTTGATGTTTTTCTATGGCTTCTGCCTCTTCGACTTTTTCTTCGACTTCTAATTGTTCGACTTTTTCTATGGCTTCTGCATCTTCGACTTTTACTTCTTCGACTTTTTCTATGGCTTCTGCCTCTTCGACTTTTTTTTCTAATTTTTCTATGGCTTCTGCCTCTTCGACTTTTTTCTATGGCTTCTACCTCTTCGACTTTTTCTTCGACGTCTACTTCTTCGACTTTTTCTATGGCTTCTGTCTCTTCGACTTTTTTTCTAATTTTTCTATGGCTTCTCCCTCTTCAACTTTTTCTATGGCTTCTGCCTCTTCGACTTTTTCTTCAATTTTTTTCTATGGCTTCTGCATAATCGACATTTTTTTTTTTTTTGACTTCTACTTCTTCGACTTTTTCTATGGCTTTTGCCTCTTCGACTTTTTTTTCTAATTTTTCTATGGCTTCTGCCTCTTCGACTTTTTTCTATGGCTTCTACCTCTTCGACTTTTTCTTCGACGTCTACTTCTTCGACTTTTTCTATGGCTTCTGTCTCTTCGACTTTTTTTTCTAATTTTTCTATGGCTTCTCCCTCTTCAACTTTTTTCTATGGCTTCTGCCTCTTCGACTTTTTCTTCAATTTTTTTCTATGGCTTCTGCATAATCGACATTTTTTTTTTTTTTTTGACTTCTACTTCTTCGACTTTTTCTATGGCTTCTGCCTCTTCGACTTTTTCTTCAATTTTTTCATATGGCTTCTGCCTCTACGACTTTTTCTTCGACTTCTACTTCCTCGACTTTTTCTATGGCTTCTGCCTCTTCGACTTTTTTTTCGAATTTTTCTATGGCTTCTGCCTCTTCAACTTTTTACTATGGATTCTACCTCTTCGACTTGTTCTTCAACTTCTACTTCTTCTATTTTTTTCTATGGCTTCTGCATCTTGGACTTTTACTTCTTCGACTTTTTCTATGGCTTCTGCCTCTTCGACTTTTTCTTCAATGTTTTTCTATGGCTTCTGCCTCTTCGACTTTTTCTTCGACTTCTACTTCTTCGACTTTTTCTATGGTTTCTGCCTCTTCGACTTTTTCTTCGATGTTTTTCTATGGCTTCTGCCTCTTCGACTTTTTCTTCGACTTCTACTTCTTCGACTTTTGCTATGGCTTCTGCCTCTTCAACTTTTTTCTATGGCTTCTACTTCTTCGACTTTTTCTTCGACTTCTACTTCTTTGACTGTTTCTATGGCTTCTGCCTCTTCGACTTCTCTTTCGACTTTTTCTATGGCTTCTGCCTCTTCGACTTTTTCTTCAACTTCTACTTCTTCGACTTTTTCTTCGACTTCTACTTCTTCGCCTGTTTCTATGGCTTCTGCCTCTTCGACTTTTTCCTCAATTTTTTTCTATGGCTTCTGCTTGTTCGACTTCTACTTCGACTTTTTCTATGGCTTCTGCCTCTTCGACTTTTTCTTCAATTTTTTTCTATGGCTTCTACCTCTTCGACTTCTCCTTCGACTTTTTCTATGGCTTCTGCCTCTTCGACTTTTTCTTCAACTTCTACTTCTTCGACTTTTTCTATGGCTTCTGCCTCTTTGACTTTATCTTCGATTTTTTTCTATGGCTTCTGCATCTTTGACTTTTTCTATGGCTTCTGCCTCTTTCACTTTTTCTTCAACTTCTACTTCTTCAACTTTTTCTAAGGCTTCTGCCTCTTCCACTTTTTCTTCGATTTTTTTCTATGGCTTCTGCCTCTTCGATTTTTCTTTGACTTCTACTTCTTCGACTTTTTCTATGGTTTCTGCCTCTTCGACTTTTTCTTCGATGTTTTTCTATGGCTTCTGCCTCTTCGACTTTTTCTTCGACTTCTACTTCTTCGACTTTTGCTATGGCTTCTGCCTCTTCAACTTTTTTCTATGGCTTCTACTTCTTCGACTTTTTCTTTGACTTCTACTTCTTTGACTGTTTCTATGGCTTCTGCCTCTTCGACTTCTCTTTCGACTTTTTCTATGGCTTCTGCCTCTTCGACTTTTTCTTCAACTTCTACTTCTTCGACTTTTTCTTCGACTTCTACTTCTTCGCCTGTTTCTATGGCTTCTGCCTCTTCGACTTTTTCTTCAATTTTTTTCTATGGCTTCTGCTTGTTCGACTTCTACTTCTTAGACTTTTTCTATGGCTTCTACCTCTTCGACTTCTCCTTCGACTTTTTCTATGGCTTCTGCCTCTTCGACTTTTTCTTCAACTTCTACTTCTTCGACTTTTTCTATGGCTTCTGCCTCTTTGACTTTATCTTCGATTTTTTTTTCTATGGCTTCTGCATCTTTGACTTTTTCTATGGCTTCTGCCTCTTTCACTTTTTCTTCAACTTCTACTTCTTCAACTTTTTCTAAGGCTTCTGCCTCTTCCACTTTTTCTTCGATTTTTTTCTATGGCTTCTGCCTCTTCGACTTTTTCTTTGACTTCTACTTCTTCGACTTTTTCTATGGCTTCTGCCTCTTCGAATTTTTCTTCGATTTTTTTCTATGGCTTCTGCATCTTCGAATTTTACTTCTTCGACTTTTTCTTCAATTTTTTTATATGGCTTCTGCCTCTTCGACTTTTTTTTCGACTTCTGCTTCTTCGACTTTTTCTATGGCTTCTGCCTCTTCGACTTTTTCTTCGATTTTTTTCTATGGCTTCTGCTTGTTCGACTTCTGCTTCTTCGACTTTTTCTATGGCTTCTGCCTCTTCGACTTTTTCTTCGACTTCTACTTCTTCGACTTTTTCTATGGCTTCTGCCTCTTCAATTTTTTTCTATGGCTTCTGCCTCTTCGACTTTTTCTTCAACTTCTACTTCTTCGACTTTTTCTTCGACTTCTACTTCTTCGACTGTTTCTATGGCTTCTGCCTCTTCGACTTTTTCTTCAATTTTTTTATATGTCTTCTGCCTCTTCGACTTTTTTTTCGACTTCTGCTTCTTCGACTTTTTCTATGGCTTCTGCCTCTTCGACTTTTTTTTCGAATTTTTCTATGGCTTCTGCCTCTTCAATTTTTTTCTATGGCTTCTGCCTCTTCGACTTTTTCTTCGATTTTTTTCTATGGCTTCTGCTTGTTCGACTTCTGCTTCTTCGACTTTTTCTATGGCTTCTGTCTCTTCGACTTTTTTTTCAAATTTTTCTATGGCTTCTGCCTCTTCAATTTTTTTCTATGGCTTCTGCCTCTTCGACTTTTTCTTCGACTTCTACTTCTTCGACTTATTCTATGGCTTCTGCCTCTTCAATTTTTTTCTATGGCTTCTGCCTCTTCGACTTTTTCTTCAACTTCTACTTCTTCGACTTTTTCTTCGACTTCTACTTCTTCGACTGTTTCTATGGCTTCTGCCTCTTCGACTTTTTCTTCGATTTTTTTCTATGGCTTCTGCTTCTTCGACCTTTTTTTCGTATTTTTCTATGGCTTCTGCCTCTTCGACTTTTTCTTCGACTTCTACTTCTTCGACTTTTTCTATGGCTTCTGCCTCTTCGACTTTTTTTTTCGAATTTTTCTATCGCTTCTGCCTCTTCAACTTTTTTCTGTGGCTTCTACTTCTTCGACTTTTTCTTCGACTTCTACTTCTTCGACTGTTTCTATGGCTTCTGCCTCTTCGACTTTTTCTTTGACTTCTACTTCTTCGACTTTTTCTTCGACTTCTACTTCTTCGACTGTTTCTATGGCTTCTGCCTCTTCGACTTTTTCTTTGACTTCTGCCTCTTCGACTTCTACTTCTTCGACTGTTTCTATGGCTTCTGCATCTTCGACTTTTACTTCTTCGACTTTTTCTATGGCTTCTGCCTCTTCGACTTTTTCTTCGACTTCTACTTCTTCGACTTTTTCTATGGCTTCTGCCTCTTCAACTTTTTTCTATGGCTTCTGCCTCTTCGACTTTTTCTACGACTTCTACTTCTTCGACTTTTTCTATGGGTTCTGCCTCTTCGACTTTTTCTTCGATTTTTTTTCTATGGCTTCAGCATCTTCGACTTTTTCTTTGACTTCTACTTCTTCGACTTTTTCTATGGCTTCTGCCTCTTCGACTTTTTTTTCTAATTTTTCTATGGCTTCTGCCTCTTCAACTTTTACTTCTTCGACTTTTTCTATGGCTTCTGCCTCTTCGACTTTTTTTTCTAATTTTTCTATGGCTTCTGCCTCTTCAACTTTTTTCTATGGCTTCTACCTCTTCGACTTTTTCTTCGACTTCTACTTCTTCGACTTTTTCTATGGCTTCTGCCTCTTCGACTTTTTTCTATGGCTTCTACCTCTTCGACATTTTCTTCGACTTCTACTTCTTCGACTTTTTCTATGGCTTCTGTCTCTTCGACTTTTTTTCTAATTTTTCTATGGCTTCTGCCTCTTCGACTTTTTCTTCAATTTTTTTATATGGCTTCTGCCTCTTCGACTTTTTCTTCGACTTCTACTTCTTCGACTTTTTCTATGGCTTCTGTCTCTTCGACTTTTTTTTTCGAATTTTTCTATGGCTTCTGCCTCTTCAACTTTTACTTCTTCGACTTTTTCTATGGCTTCTGCCTCTTCGACTTTTTTTTCTAATTTTTCTATGGCTTCTGCCTCTTCAACTTTTTTCTATGGCTTCTACCTCTTCGACTTTTTCTTCGACTTCTACTTCTTCGACTTTTTCTATGGCTTCTGCCTCTTCGACTTTTTTTTCTAATTTTTCTATGGCTTCTGCCTCTTCAACTTTTTTCTATGGCTTCTACCTCTTCGACATTTTCTTCGACTTCTACTTCTTCGACTTTTTCTATGGCTTCTGTCTCTTCGACTTTTTTTCTAATTTTTCTATGGCTTCTCCCTCTTCAACTTTTTTCTATGGCTTCTGCATAATCGACATTTTTTTTTTTTTGACTTCTACTTCTTCGACTTTTTCTATGGCTTCTGCCTCTTCGACTTTTTCTTCAATTTTTTCATATGGCTTCTGCCTCTACGACTTTTTCTTCAACTTCTACTTCTTCGATTTTTTTCTATGGCTTCTGCATCTTCAACTTTTACTTCTTCGACTTTTTCTATGGCTTCTGCCTCTTCAACTTTTTCTTCGACTTCTACTTCTTCGACTTTTTCTATGGCTTCTGCCTCTTCAACTATTTTCTATGGCTTCTACTTCTTCTACTTTTTCTTCGACTTCTACTTCTTCGACTGTTTCTATGGCTTCTGCCTCTTCGAAATTTTCTTTGACTTCTACTTCTTCGACTTTTTCTATGACTTCTGCCTCTTCGACTTTTTCTTCGATTTTTTTTCTATGGCTTCTGCATCTTCGACTTTTACTTCGACTTTTTCTATGGCTTCTGCCTCTTCGACTTTTTCTTCAATTTTTTTATATGGCTTCTGCCTCTTCGACTTTTTCTTCGACTTCTACTTCTTCGACTTTTTCTATGGCTTCTGCCTCTTCAACTTTTTTTTTCGAATTTTTCTATGGCTTCTGCCTCTTCAACTTTTTTCTATGGCTTCTACCTCTTCGACTTTTTCTTCAACTTCTACTTCTTCGATTTTTTTCTATGGCTTCTGCCTCTTCGACTTTTTCTTCAATTTTTTCTATGGCTTCTGCATCTTCGACTTTTACTTCTTCGACTTTTTCTATGGCTTCTGCCTCTTTGACTTTTTCTTCGATGTTTTTCTATGGCTTCTGCCTCTTCGACTTTTTCTTCGACTTCTCCGACTTTTGCTATGGCTTCTGCCTCTTCAACTTTTATCTATGGCTTCTACTTCTTCGACTTTTTTTTTGACTTCTACTTCTTCGACTGTTTCTATGGCTTCTGCCTCTTCGACTTGTTGTTCGATTTTTTTCTATGGCTTCTGCCTCTTTGCCTTTTTTTCTAATTTTTCTATGGCTTCTGCCTCTTCAACTTTTTTCTATGGCTTCTGCCTCTTTGACTTTTTCTTCGATTTTTTTCTATGGCTTCTGAATCTTCGACTTCTACTTCTTCGACCTTTTCTATGGCTTCTGCCTCTTGGACTTTTTCTTTGATTTTTTTCTATGGCTTCTGCATCTTCGACTTCTACTTATTTGACTTTTTCTATGGCTTCTGCCTCTTTGACTTTATCTTCGATTTTTTTCTATGGCTTCTGCATCCTCGACAATTTTTTTTGACTTCTACTTCGACTGTTTCCATGGCTTCTGCATCTTCGGCTTTTTCTTCGACTTCTACTTCTTCGACTTTTTCTATGGCTTCTGCCTCTTCGACTTTTTCTTCGACTTCTACTTCTTCGACTTTTTCTATGGCTTCTGCCTCTTCGACTTTTTCTTCGATTTTTTTTTTGTATAGCTTCTGCATCTTCGACTTTTACTTCTTCGACTTTTTCTATGGCTTCTGCCTCTTCGACTTTTTCTTCAACTTTTACTTCTTCGACTTTTTCTATGGCTTCTGCCTCTTCGACTTTTTCTTCAACTTCTACTTCTTCGACTTTTTCTATGGCTTCTGCCTCTTCAACTTTTTCTTCGACTTCTACTTCTTCGACTTTTTCTATGGCTTCTGCCTCTTCGACTTTTTTTTCTAATTTTTCTATGGCTTCTGCCTCTTCAACTTTTTTTATGGCTTCTACCTCTTCCACTTTTTCTGCAACTTCTACTTCTTCGATTTTTTTCTATGGCTTCTGCCTCTTCGACTTTTACTTCTTCGACTTTTTCTATGGCTTCTGCCTCTTCGACTTTTTCTTCGATTTTTTTCTATGGCTTCTGCATCTTCGACTTTTACTTCTTCGAATTTTTCTGTGGCTTCTGCCTCTTTGACTTTTTCTTCCATTTTTTTCTATGGCTTCTGCCTCTTCGACTTTTTCTATGGCTTCTCCCTGTTCGACTTTTTTTTCGACTTTTTCTATGGCTTCTGCCTCTTCAACTTTTTTCTATGGCTTCTACCTCTTCGACTTTTTCTTCGACTTCTACTTCCTCGACTGTTTCTATGGCTTCTGCCTCTTCGACTTCTCCTTCGACTTTTTCTATGGCTTCTGCCTCTTCGACTTTTTCTTCGATTTTTTTCTATGGCTTCTGCCTCTTCGACTTTTTCTTCGACTTCTACTTCTTCGACTTTTTCTATGGCTTCTGCCTCTTCGACTTTTTCTTCGACTTCTACTTCTTCGACTGTTTCCATGGCTTCTGCATCTTAGACTTTTACTTCTTCGACTTTTTCTATGGCTTCTGCCTCTTCGACTTTTTCTTCGACTTCTACTTCTTCGACTTTTTCTATGGCTTCTGCCTCTTCGACTTTTTCTTCGAATTTTTTCTATGGCTTCTGCTTGTTTGACTTCTACTTCTTAGACTTTATCTATGGCTTCTGCCTCTACGACTTCTCCTTTGACTTTTTCTATGGCTTCTGCCTCTTCGACTTTTTCTTCAACTTCTACTTCTTCGATTTTTTTCTATGGCTTCTGCATCTTCGACTTTTACTTCGACTTTTTCTATGGCTTCTGCCTCTTCGACTTTTTCTTCAACTTCTACTTCTTTGACTTTTTCTATGGCTTCTGCCTCTTCGACTTTTTCTTCGATTTTTTTCTATGGCTTCTGCATCTTCGAATTTTACTTCTTCGACTTTTTCTATGGCTTCTGCCTCTTCGACTTTTTCTTCAATTTTTTTATATGGCTTCTGCCTCTTCGACTTTTTCTTCGACTTCTACTTCTTCGACTTTTTCTATGGCTTCTGCATCTTCGACTTTTACTTCTTCGACTTTTTCTATGGCTTCTGCCTCTTCGACTTTTTTCTATGGCTTCTACCTCTTCGATTTTTTTCTTCGACTTCTACTTCTTCGACTTTTTCTATGGCTTCTGCCTCTTCGACTTTTTTTTCTAATTTTTTTCTATGGCTTCTGCATCTTCGACTTTTTCTTTGACTTCTACTTCTTCGACTTTTTCTATGGCTTCTGCCTCTTCGACTTTTTCTTCAATTTTTTTCTATGGCTTCTGCAGCTTCGACTTTTACTTCTTCGACTTTTTCTATGGCTTCTGCCTCTTCGACTTTTTCTTCAATTTTTTTATATGGCTTCTGCCTCTTCGACTTTTTATTCAATTTTTTTATATGGCTTCTGCCTCTTCAACTTTTTTTTTCGAATTTTTCTATGGCTTCTGCCTCTTCGACTTTTTTCTATGGCTTCTACCTCTTTGACTTTTTCTTCAACTTCTATTTCTTCGACTTTTTCTATGGCTTCTATCTCTTCGACTTTTTTTCTGATTTTTCTATGGCTTCTCCCTCTTCAACTTTTTTCTATGGCTTCTGCCTCTTCGAATTTTTCTTCAATTTTTTTTCTATGGCTTCTGTATAATCGACATTTTTTTTTTTTTGACTTCTACTTCTTCGACTTTTTCTATGGCTTCTGCCTCTTCGACTTTTTCTTCAATTTTTTCATATGGCTTCTGCCTCTACGACTTTTTCTTCGACTTCTACTTCTTCGACTTTTTCTATGGCTTCTGCCTCTTCGACTTTTTCTTCGATTTTTTTCTATGGCTTCTGCATCTTCGAATTTTACTTCTTCGACTTTTTCTTCAATTTTTTTATATGGCTTCTGCCTCTTCGACTTTTTTTTCGACTTCTGCTTCTTCGACTTTTTCTATGGCTTCTGCCTCTTTGACTTTTTTTTCGAATTTTTCTATGGCTTCTGCCTCTTCAATTTTTTTCTATGGCTTCTGCCTCTTCGACTTTTTCTTCGATTTTTTTCTATGGCTTCTGCTTGTTCGACTTCTGCTTCTTCGACTTTTTCTATGGCTTCTGTCTCTTCGTATTTTTTTTCGAATTTTTCTATGGCTTCTGCCTCTTCGACTTTTTCTTCGACTTCTACTTCTTCGACCTTTTTCTATGGCTTCTGCCTCTTCAATTTTTTTCTATGGCTTCTGCCTCTTCGACTTTTTCTTTAACTTCTACTTCTTCGACTTTTTCTTCGACTTCTACTTCTTCGACTGTTTCTATGGCTTCTGCCTCTTCGACTTTTTCTTCGATTTTTTTCTATGGCTTCTGCTTCTTCGACTTCTCCTTCGACTTTTTCTATGGCTTCTGCCTCTTTGACTTTTTCTTCAACTTCTACTTCTTCGACTTTTTCTTCGACTTCTACTTCTTCACCTGTTTCTATGGCTTCCGCCTCTTCGACTTTTTCTTCGATTTTTTTTCTATGGCTTCTGCTTGTTCGACTTCTACTTCTTAAACTTTTGCTATGGCTTCTGCCTCTTCGACTTCTCCTTCGACTTTTTCTATGGCTTCTGCCTCTTCGACTTTTTCTTCAACTTCTACTTCTTCGACTTTTTCTATTGCTTCTGCCTCTTTGACTTTATCTTCAACTTCTACTTCTTCAACTTTTTCTATGGCTTCTGCCTCTTCGACTTTTTTTTCTAATTTTTCTATGGCTTTTGCCTCTTCAACTTTTTTCTATGGCTTCTGACTCTTCGACTTTTTCTTCAATTTTTTTCTATGGCTTCTGCCTCTTCGACTTTTTTTTCGAATTTTTCTATGGCTTCTGCCTCTTCAATTTTTTTCTATGGCTTCTGCCTCTTCGACTTTTTCTTCGATTTTTTTCTATGGCTTCCGCCTCTTCGACTTTTTCTTCGATTTTTTTTCTATGGCTTCTGCTTGTTCGACTTCTACTTCTTAGACTTTTGCTATGGCTTCTGCCTCTTCGACTTCTCCTTCGACTTTTTCTATGGCTTCTGCCTCTTCGACTTTTTCTTCAACTTCTACTTCTTCGACTTTTTCTATTGCTTCTGCCTCTTTGACTTTATCTTCAACTTCTACTTCTTCAACTTTTTCTATGGCTTCTGCCTCTTCGACTTTTTCTTCGATTTTTTTCTATGGCTTCTGCCTCTTCGACTTTTTTTTCTAATTTTTCTATGGCTTCTGCCTCTTCAACTTTTTTCTATGGCTTCTGACTCTTCGACTTTTTCTTCAATTTTTTTCTATGGCTTCTGCCTCTTCGACTTTTTTTTCGAATTTTTCTATGGCTTCTGCCTCTTCAATTTTTTTCTATGGCTTCTGCCTCTTCGACTTTTTCTTCGATTTTTTTCTATGGCTTCTGCCTCTTCGACTTTTTTTTTTTCGAATTTTTCGACTTTTTCTTCAACTTCTACTTCTTCAACTTTTTCTTCGACTTCTACTTCTTCGACTGTTTCTATGGCTTCTGCCTCTTCGACTTTTTCTTCAACTTCTACTTCTTCGACTTTTTCTTCGACTTCTACTTCTTCGACTGTTTCTATGGCTTCTGCCTCTTCGACTTTTTCTTCGATTTTTTTCTATGGCTTCTGCCTCTTCGACTTTTTTTTCGAATTTTTCTATGGCTTCTGCCTCTTCAATTTTTTTCTATGGCTTCTGCCTCTTCAACTTTTTCTTCGACTTCTACTTCTTCGACTTTTTCTATGGCTTCTGCCTCTTCAACTATTTTCTATGGCTTCTACTTCTTCGACTTTTTCTTCGACTTCTACTTCTTCGACTTTTTCTATGACTTCTGCCTCTTCGACTTTTTCTTCGATTTTTTTCTATGGCTTCTGCATCTTCGACTTTTACTTCTTCGACTTTTTCTATGGCTTCTGCCTCTTCGACTTTTTTTTCGAATTTTTCTATGGCTTCTGCCTCTTCAATTTTTTTCTATGGCTTCTGCCTCTTCAACTTTTTCTTCGACTTCTACTTCTTCGACTTTTTCTATGGCTTCTGCCTCTTCAACTATTTTCTATGGCTTCTACTTCTTCGACTTTTTCTTCGACTTCTACTTCTTCGACTGTTTCTATGGCTTCTGCCTCTTCGAAATTTTCTTTGACTTCTACTTCTTCGACTTTTTCTATGACTTCTGCCTCTTCGACTTTTTCTTCGATTTTTTTCTATGGCTTCTGCATCTTCGACTTTTACTTCTTCGACTTTTTCTATGGCTTCTGCCTCTTCGACTTTTTCTTCGATTTTATTCTATGGCTTCTGCCTCTTCGACTTTTTCTTCGACTTTTTCTATGGCTTCTGCCTCTTCGACTTTTTCTTCAATTTTTTTATATGGCTTCTGCCTCTTCGACTTTTTCTTCGACTTCTACTTCTTCGAATTTTTCTATGGCTTCTGCCTCTTCAACTTTTTTCTATGGCTTCTACCTCTTCGACTTTTTCTTCAACTTCTACTTCTTCGATTTTTTTCTATGGCTTCTGCATCTTCGACTTTTACTTCTTCGACTTTTTCTATGGCTTCTGCCTCTTCGACTTTTTCTTTGATGTTTTTCTATGGCTTCTGCCTCTTCGACTTTTTCTTCGACTTCTAATTGTTCGACTTTTTCTATGGCTTCTGCATCTTCGACTTTTACTTCTTCGACTTTTTCTATGGCTTCTGCCTCTTCGACTTTTTCTTCGATTTTATTCTATGGCTTCTGCCTCTTCGACTTTTTCTTCGACTTTTTCTATGGCTTCTGCCTCTTTGACTTTTTTTTCTAATTTTTCTATGGCTTCTGCCTCTTCGACTTTTTTCTATGGCTTCTACCTCTTCGACTTTTTCTTCGACGTCTACTTCTTCGACTTTTTCTATGGCTTCTGTCTCTTCGACTTTTTTTCTAATTTTTCTATGGCTTCTCCCTCTTCAACTTTTTTCTATGGCTTCTGCCTCTTCGACTTTTTCTTCAATTTTTTTCTATGGCTTCTGCATAATCGACATTTTTTTTTTTTTTTTTGACTTCTACTTCTTCGACTTTTTCTATGGCTTCTGCCTCTTCGACTTTTTCTTCAATTATTTCATATGGCTTCTGCCTCTACGACTTTTTCTTCGACTTCTGCTTCCTCGACTTTTTCTATGGCTTCTGCCTCTTCGACTTTTTTTTCGAATTTTTCTATGGCTTCTGCCTCTTCGACTTTTTTTTTTTCGAATTTTTCGACTTTTTCTTCAACTTCTACTTCTTCAACTTTTTCTTCGACTTCTACTTCTTCGACTGTTTCTATGGCTTCTGCCTCTTCGACTTTTTCTTCAACTTCTACTTCTTCGACTTTTTCTTCGACTTCTACTTCTTCGACTGTTTCTATGGCTTCTGCCTCTTCGACTTTTTCTTCGATTTTTTTCTATGGCTTCTGCCTCTTCGACTTTTTTTTCGAATTTTTCTATGGCTTCTGCCTCTTCGACTTTTACTTCTTCGACTTTTTCTATGGATTCTACCTCTTCGACTTGTTCTTCAACTTCTACTTCTTCTATTTTTTTCTATGGCTTCTGCATCTTGGACTTTTACTTCTTCGACTTTTTCTATGGCTTCTGCCTCTTCGACTTTTACTTCTTCGACTTTTTCTATGGCTTCTGCCTCTTCGACTTTTTCTTCAATTTTTTTATATGGCTTCTGCAGCTTCGACTTTTACTTCTTCGACTTTTTCTATGGCTTCTGCCTCTTTGACTTTTTCTTCGATGTTTTTCTATGGCTTCTGCCTCTTCGACTTTTTTCTATGGCTTCTACTTCTTTGACTGTTTCTATGGCTTCTGCCTCTTTGACTTCTCTTTCGACTTTTTCTATGGCTTCTGCCTCTTCGACTTTTTCTTCAACTTCTACTTCTTCGACTTTTTCTTCGACTTCTACTTCTTTGACTTTTTCTATGGCTTCTGCCTCTTTGACTTTTTCTTCGATTTTTTTCTATGGCTTCTGCATCTTCGACTTTTACTTCTTCGACTTTTTCTTCAATTTTTTTATATGGCTTCTGCCTCTTCGACTTTTTTTTCGACTTCTGCTTCTTCGACTTTTTCTATGGCTTCTGCCTCTTAGACTTTTTTTTCAAATTTTTCTATGGCTTCTGCCTCTTCAATTTTTTTCTATGGCTTCTGCCTCTTCGACTTTTTCTTCGATTTTTTTCTATGGCTTCTGCTTGTTCGACTTCTGCTTCTTCGACTTTTTCTATGGCTTCTGTCTCTTCGACTTTTTTTTCGAATTTTTCTATGGCTTCTGCCTCTTCAATTTTTTTCTATGGCTTCTGCCTCTTCGACTTTTTCTTCGACTTCTACTTCTTCGACTTTTTCTATGGCTTCTGCCTCTTCAATTTTTTTCTATGGCTTCTGCCTCTTCGACTTTTTCTTCGAATTTTTCTATGGCTTCTGCCTCTTCAATTTTTTTCTATGGCTTCTGCCTCTTCGACTTTTTCTTCGACTTCTACTTCTTCGACTGTTTCTATGGCTTCTGCCTCTTCGACTTTTTCTTCGATTTTTTTCTATGGCTTCTGCTTCTTCGACTTCTCCTTCGACTTTTTCTATGGCTTCTGCCTCTTTGACTTTTTCTTCAACTTCTACTTCTTCGACTTTTTCTTCGACTTCTACTTCTTCACCTGTTTCTATGGCTTCCGCCTCTTCGACTTTTTCTTTGATTTTTTTCTATGGCTTCTGCTTGTTCGACTTCTACTTCTTAGACTTTTGCTATGGCTTCTGCCTCTTCGACTTCTCCTTCGACTTTTTCTATGGCTTCTGCCTCTTCGACTTTTTCTTCAATTTTTTTCTATGGCTTCTGCAGCTTCGACTTTTACTTCTTCGACTTTTTCTATGGCTTCTGCCTCTTCGACTTTTTCTTCAATTTTTTTATATGGCTTCTGCCTCTTCAACTTTTTCTACGACTTCTACTTCTTCGACTTTTTCTATGGCTTCTGCCTCTTCAACTTTTTTTTTCGAATTTTTCTATGGCTTCTGCCTCTTCAACTTTTTTCTATGGCTTCTACCTCTTCGACTTTTTCTTCAACTTCTATTTCTTCGATTTTTTTCTATGGCTTCTGCATCTTCGACTTTTACTTCTTCGACTTTTTCTATGGCTTCTGCCTCTTCGACTTTTTCTTTGATGTTTTTCTATGGCTTCTGCCTCTTCGACTTTTTCTTCGACTTCTAATTGTTCGACTTTTTCTATGGCTTCTGCATCTTCGACTTTTACTTCTTCGACTTTTTCTATGGCTTCTGCCTCTTCGACTTTTTTTTCTCATTTTTCTATGGCTTCTGCCTCTTCAACTTTTTTCTATGGCTTCTACCTCTTCGATTTTTTTCTTCGACTTCTACTTCTTCGACTTTTTCTATGGCTTCTGCCTCTTCGACTTTTTTTTCTAATTTTTTTCTATGGCTTCTGCATCTTCGACTTTTTATTTGACTTCTACTTCTTCGACTTTTTCTTCAATTTTTTTCTATGGCTTCTGCAGCTTCGACTTTTACTTCTTCGACTTTTTCTATGGCTTCTGCCTCTTCGACTTTTTCTTCAATTTTTTTATATGGCTTCTGCAGCTTCGACTTTTACTTCTTCGACTTTTTCTATGGCTTCTGCCTCTTCGACTTTTTCTTCAATTTTTTTATATGGCTTCTGCCTCTTCGACTTTTTCTTCAATTTTTTTATATGGCTTCTGCCTCTTCAACTTTTTTTTTCGAATTTTTCTATGGCTTCTGCCTCTTCGACTTTTTTCTATGGCTTCTACCTCTTTGACTTTTTCTTCAACTTCTATTTCTTCGACTTTTTCTATGGCTTCTATCTCTTCGACTTTTTTTCTAATTTTTCTATGGATTCTCCCTCTTCAACTTTTTTGTATGGCTTCTGCCTCTTCGACTTTTTCTTCAATTTTTTCATATGGCTTCTGCCTCTACGACTTTTTCTTCGACTTCTACTTCCTCGACTTTTTCTATGGCTTCTGTATAATCGACATTTTTTTTTTTTTGACTTCTACTTCTTCGACTTTTTCTATGGCTTCTGCCTCTTCGACTTTTTCTTCAATTTTTTCATATGGCTTCTGCCTCTACGACTTTTTCTTCGACTTCTACTTCCTCGACTTTTTCTATGGCTTCTGCCTCTTCGACTTTTTTTTCGAATTTTTCTATGGCTTCTGCCTCTTCAACTTTTTACTATGGATTCTACCTCTTCGACTTGTTCTTCAACTTCTACTTTTTCTATTTTTTTCTATGGCTTCTGCATCTTCGACTTTTACTTCTTCGACTTTTTCTATGGCTTCTGCCTCTTTGACTTTTTCTTCGATGTTTTTCTATGGCTTCTGCCTCTTCGACTTTTTTCTATGGCTTCTACTTCTTCGACTTTTTCTTCGACTTCTACTTCTTTGACTGTTTCTATGGCTTCTGCCTCTTCAACTTCTCTTTCGACTTTTTCTATGGCTTCTGCCTCTTCGACTTTTTCTTCAACTTCTACTTCTTTGACTTTTTCTTCGACTTCTACTTCTTCGCCTGTTTCTATGGCTTCTGCCTCTTCGACTTTTTCTTCAACTTCTACTTCTTTGACTTTTTCTTCGACTTCTACTTCTTCGCCTGTTTCTATGGCTTCTACTTCTTCGACTTTTTCTTCGACTTCTACTTCTTCGCCTGTTTCTATGGCTTCTGCCTCTTCGACTTTTTCTTCAATTTTTTTCTATGGCTTCTGCTTGTTTGACTTCTACTTCTTCGACTTTTTCTATGGCTTCTACCTCTTCGACTTCTCCTTCGACTTTTTCTATGGCTTCTGCCTCTTCGACTTTTTCTTCAACTTCTACTTCTTCGACTTTTTCTATGGCTTCTGCCTCTTTGACTTTATCTTCGATTTTTTTCTATGGCTTCTGCATCTTCGACTTTTTCTATGGCTTCTGCCTCTTCCACTTTTTCTTCGATTTTTTTCTATGGCTTCTGCCTCTTCGACTTTTTCTTTGACTTCTACTTCTTCGACTTTTTCTATGGCTTCTGCCTCTTCGACTTTTTCTTCGATTTTTTTCTATGGCTTCTGCATCTTCGAATTTTACTTCTTCGACTTTTTCTTCAATTTTTTTATATGGCTTCTGCCTCTTCGACTTTTTTTTCGACTTCTGCTTCTTCGACTTTTTCTATGGCTTCTGCCTCTTCGACTTTTTCTTCGACTTCTACTTCTTCGACTTTTTCTATGGCTTCTGCCTCTTCGACTTTTACTTCTTCGACTTCTACTTCTTCGACTTTTTCTATGGCTTTTGCCTCTTCGACTTTTTTTTCTAATTTTTCTATGGCTTCTGCCTCTTCAACTTTTTTTATGGCTTCTACCTCTTCCACTTTTTCTTCAACTTCTACTTCTTCGATTTTTTTATATGGCTTCTGCCTCTTCGACTTTTTCTTCAATTTTTTTCTATGGCTTCTGCCTCTTCGACTTTTTCTTCGACTTCTACTTTGACTTTTTCTATGGCTTCTGCCTCTTCGACTTCTCCTTCGACTTTTTCTATGGTTTCTGCCTCTTCGACTTTTTCTTCAACTTCTACTTCTTCGACTTTTTCTTCGACTTCTACTTCTTCGACAGTTTCTATGGCTTCTGCCTCTTCGACTTTTTGTTCGATTTTTTTCTATGGCTTCTGCATCTTCGACTTTTACTTCGTCGACTTTTTCTATGGCTTCTGCCTCTTGGACTTTTTCTTCGATTTTTTTTCTATGGCTTCTGCCTCTTCGACTTCTACTTCTTCGACTTTTTCTATGGCTTCTGCATCTTCGACTTCTACTTCTTCGACTTTTTCTATGGCTTCTGCCTCTTCGACTTTTTCTTCGATTTTTTTCTATGGCTTCTGCATCTTCGACTTTTACTTCTTCGACTTTTTCTATGGCTTCTGCCTCTTCGACTTTTTCTTCGACTTCTACTTCTTCGACTTTTTCTATGGCTTCTGCCTCTTCGACTTTTACTTCTTCAACTTTTTCTATGGCTTCTGCCTCTTCGACTTTTTCTTCGATTTTTTTCCATGGCTTCTGCGTCTTCGACTGTTACTTCTTCGACTTTTTCTATGGCTTCTGCATCTTCGACTTTTACTTCTTCGACTTTTTATATGGCTTCTACCTCTTCGACTTTTTCTTCGACTTCTACTTCTTTGATTTTTTTCTATTGCTTCTGCCTCTTCGACTTTTTCTTCGACTTCTACTTCTTCGACTTTTTCTATGGCTTCTGTATCTTCAACTTTTTCTATGGCTTCTACCTCTTCGACTTTTTCTTCGACTTCTACTTCTTCGACTGTTTCTATGGCTTCTGCCTCTTCGACTTTTTCTTCGATTTTCTTCTATGGCTTCTGCATCTTCGACTTCTACTTCTTCGACTTTTTCTATGGCTTCTGCCTCTTCGACTTTTTCTTCGATTTTTTTCTATGGCTTCTGCATCTTCGGCTTTTACTTCTTCGACTTTTTCTATGGCTTCTGCCTCTTCGACTTTTTTTCGATTTTTTTCTATGGCTTCTGCCTCTTCGACTTTTTCTTCGACTTCTACTTCTTCGACTTTTTCCATGGCTTCTGCTTCTTCGACTTTTTCTTCGACTTCTACTTCTTCGACTTTTTCTATGGCTTCTGCATCTTCGACTTCTACTTCTTTGACTTTTTCTATGGCTTCTGCCTCTTCGACATTTTCTTCGATTTTTTTCTATGGCTTCTGCATCTTCGACTTCTACTTCTTCGACTTTTTCTATGGCTTCTGCCTCTTCGACTTTTTCTTCGACTTCTACTTCTTCGACTTTTTCTATGGCTTCTGCCTCTTCGACTTTTTCTTCGACTTCTACTTCTTCGACTTTTTCTATGGCTTCTGCCTCTTCGACTTTTTCTTCGACTTCTACTTCTTCCACTTCTTCTATGGCTTCTGCCTCTTGGAATTTTTTTTCTAATTTTTCTATGGCTTCTGCCTCTTCAACTTTTTTTATGGCTTCTACCTCTTCGACTTTTTCTTCAACTTCTACTTCTTCGATTTTTTTTCTATGGCTTCTGCCTCTTCAACTTTTTCTTCGATTTTTTTCTATGGCTTCTGCCTCTTCGACTTTTTCTTCGACTTCTACTTCTTCGACTTTTTCTATGGCTTCTGCCTCTTCGACTTTTACTTCTTCGACTTTTTCTATGGCTTCTGCCTCTTCGACTTTTTCTTCGATTTTTTTCTATGGCTTCTGCCTCTTCGACTTTTTCTTCGACTTCTACTTCTTCGACTTTTTCCATGGCTTCTGCCTCTTCGACTTTTTCTTCGACTTCTACTTCTTCGACTTTTTCTATGGCTTCTGCATCTTCGACTTCTACTTCTTTGACTTTTTCTATGGCTTCTGCCTCTTCGACATTTTCTTCGATTTTTTTCTATGGCTTCTGCATCTTCGACTTCTACTTCTTCGACTTTTTCTATGGCTTCTGCCTCTTCGACTTTTTCTTCGACTTCTACTTCTTCGACTTTTTCTATGGCTTCTGCCTCTTCGACTTTTTCTTCGACTTCTACTTCTTCGACTTTTTCTATGGCTTCTGCCTCTTCGACTTTTTCTTCGACTTCTACTTCTTCCACTTCTTCTATGGCTTCTGCCTCTTGGAATTTTTTTTCTAATTTTTCTATGGCTTCTGCCTCTTCAACTTTTTTTATGGCTTCTACCTCTTCGACTTTTTCTTCAACTTCTACTTCTTCGATTTTTTTTCTATGGCTTCTGCCTCTTCAACTTTTTCTTCGATTTTTTTCTATGGCTTCTGCCTCTTCGACTTTTTCTTCGACTTCTACTTCTTCGACTTTTTCTATGGCTTCTGCCTCTTCGACTTTTACTTCTTCGACTTTTTCTATGGCTTCTGCCTCTTCGACTTTTTTTTCGACTTTTTCTATGGCTTCTGCCTTTTCAACTTTTTTCTATGGCTTCTACCTCTTCGGCTTTTTCTTCGACTTCTACTTCCTTGATTTTTTTTCTATGGCTTCTGCCATTTTGACTTTTTCTTCGACTTCTACTTCTTCGACTTTTTCTATGGCTTCTGCCTCTTCGACTTTTTCTTCGACTTCTACTTCTTCGACTGTTTCTATGGCTGCTGCCTCTTCGACTTTTTCTTCAACTTCTCCTTCTTCGACTTTTTCTTCGACTTCCACTTCTTCGACTCTTTCTATGGCTTCTGCCTCTTCGACTTTTTCTTCGAATTTTTTCTTTGGCTTCTGCTTGTTTGACTTCTCGTTCTTAAACTTTATCTATGGCTTCTGCCTCTACGACTTCTCTGATTTTTTTCTATGGCTTCTGCCTCTTCGACTTTTTCTTCGACTTCTACTTCTTTGACTGTTTCTATGGCTTCTGCCTCTTCGACTTCTCCTTCGACTTTTTCTATGGCTTCTGCCTCTTCGACTTTTTCTTCAACTTTTACTTCTTTGATTTTTTTCTATGGCTTCTGCATCTTCGAATTTTACTTCTTCGACTTTTTCTATGGCTTCTGCCTCTTCGACTTTTTCTTCAATTTTTTTCTATGGCTTCTGCATCTTCAACAATTTTTTTTTGACTTCTACTTCGACTGTTTTCATGGCTTCTGCTTCTTCGACTTTTATTTCTTCGACTTTTTCTATGGCTTCTGCCTCTTCAACTTTTTTTATGGCTTCTACCTCTTCCACTTTTTCTTCAACTTCTACTTCTTCGACTGTTTCTATGGCTTCTGCCTCTTCGACTTCTACTTCTTCGACTGTTTCTATGGCTTCTGCCTCCGACTTTTTCTTCGATTTTTTTCTATGGCTTCTGCATCTTCGACTTTTGCTTCTTCGACTTTTTCTATGGCTTCTGCCTCTTGGACTTTTTCTTCGATTTTTTTCTATGGCTTCTGCCTCTTCGACTTTTTCTTCGATTTTTTTCTATGGCTTCTGCCTCTTTGACTTTTTCTTCGACTTCTACTTCTTCGACTTTTTCTATGGCTTCTGCCTCTTTGACTTTTTCTTCGATTTTTTTCTATGGCTTCTGCCTCTTCAACTCTTTCTATGGCTTCTGCCTCTTCGACTTTTTTTTCGACTTTTTCTATGGCTTCTGCCTCTTCAACTTTTTTCTATGGCTTCTGCCTCTTCGACTTTTTTTTCGACTTTTTCTATGGCTTCTGCCTCTTCAACTCTTTCTATGGCTTCTGCCTCTTCGACTTTTTTTTCGACTTTTTCTATGGCTTCTGCCTCTTCAACTTTTTTCTATGGCTTCTGCCTCTTCGACTTTTTTTTCGACTTTTTCTATGGCTTCTACCTCTTCGACTTTTTCTTCGACTTCTACTTCTTTGACTTTTTCTATGGCTTCTGCCTCTTCGACTTTTTCTTCGATTTTTTTCCATGGCTTCTGCATCTTCGACTTTTACTTCTTCAACTTTTTCGATGGCTTCTGCCTCTTCAATTTTTTTATATGGCTTCTGCCTCTTCGACTTTTTCTTCGACTTCTTCTTCGACTTTTTCTATGGCTTCTGCCTCTTCAACTTTTTCTTTGATTTTTTTCTATGGCCCCTGCCTCTTCAATTTTTTTCTATGGCTTCTGTCTTTTCGACTTTTTCTTCAATTTTTTTCTATGGCTTCAGAATCTTCGACTTTTTCTTCGACTTCTACTTCTTCGACTTTTTCTATGGCTTCTGCCTCTTCGACTTTTTTTTCTAATTTTTCTATGGCTTCTGCCTCTTCAACTTTTTTCTATGGCTTCTACCTCTTCGACTTTTTCTTCAACTTCTACTTCTTCGACTTTTTCTATGGCTTCTGCCTCTTCGACTTTTTCTTCGATTTTCTTCTATGGCTTCTGCATCTTCGACTTCTACTTCTTCGACTTTTTCTATGGCTTCTGCCTCTTCGACTTTTTCTTCGATTTTTTTCTATGGCTTCTGCATCTTCGGCTTTTACTTCTTCGACTTTTTCTATGGCTTCTGCCTCTTCGACTTTTTCTTCGATTTTTTTCTATGGCTTCTGCCTCTTCGACTTTTTCTTCGACTTCTACTTCTTCGACTTTTTCCATGGCTTCTGCTTCTTCGACTTTTTCTTCAACTTCTACTTCTTCGACTTTTTCTATGGCTTCTGCATCTTCGACTTCTACTTCTTTGACTTTTTCTATGGCTTCTGCCTCTTCGACATTTTCTTCGATTTTTTTCTATGGCTTCTGCATCTTCGACTTCTACTTCTTCGACTTTTTCTGTGGCTTCTGCCTCTTCGACTTTTTCTTCGACTTCTACTTCTTCGACTTTTTCTATGGCTTCTGCCTCTTCGACTTTTTCTTCGACTTCTACTTCTTCGACTTTTTCTATGGCTTCTGCCTCTTCGACTTTTTCTTCGACTTCTACTTCTTCCACTTCTTCTATGGCTTCTGCCTCTTGGAATTTTTTTTCTAATTTTTCTATGGCTTCTACCTCTTCGACTTTTTCTTCAACTTCTACTTCTTCGATTTTTTTTCTATGGCTTCTGCCTCTTCAACTTTTTCTTCGATTTTTTTCTATGGCTTCTGCCTCTTCGACTTTTTCTTCGACTTCTACTTCTTCGACTTTTTCTATGGCTTCTGCCTCTTCGACTTTTACTTCTTCGACTTTTTCTATGGCTTCTGCCTCTTCGACTTTTTTTTCGACTTTTTCTATGGCTTCTGCCTCTTCAACTTTTTTCTATGGCTTCTACCTCTTCGGCTTTTTCTTCGACTTCTACTTCCTTGATTTTTTTTCTATGGCTTCTGCCTCTTTGACTTTTTCTTCGACTTCTACTTCTTCGACTTTTTCTATGGCTTCTGCCTCTTCGACTTTTTCTTCGACTTCTACTTCTTCGACTGTTTCTATGGCTTCTGCCTCTTCGACTTTTTCTTCAACTTCTCCTTCTTCGACTTTTTCTTCGACTTCCACTTCTTCGACTCTTTCTATGGCTTCTGCCTCTTCGACTTTTTCTTCAAATTTTTTCTTTGGCTTCTGCTTGTTTGACTTCTCGTTCTTAAACTTTATCTATGGCTTCTGACTCTACGACTTCTCTGATTTTTTTCTATGGCTTCTGCCTCTTCGACTTTTTCTTCAACTTTTACTTCTTCGATTTTTTTCTATGGCTTCTGCATCTTCGACTTTTACTTCGACTTTTTCTATGGCTTCTGCCTCTTCGACTTTTTCTTCAACTTCTACTTCTTTGACTTTTTCTATGGCTTCTGCCTCTACGACTTTTTCTTCGATTTTTTTCTATGGCTTTTGCATCTTTGAATTTTACTTCTTCGACTTTTTCTATGGCTTCTGCCTCTTCGACTTTTTCTTCAATTTTTTTATATGGCTTCTGCCTCTTCGACTTTTTCTTCGTCTTCTACTTCTTCGACTTTTTCTATGGCTTCTGCCTCTTCGACTTTTACTTCTTCAACTTTTTCTATGGCTTCTGCCTCTTCGACTTTTTCTTCGATTTTTTTCTATGGCTTCCGCATCTTCGACTTTTACTTCTTCGACTTTTTCTATGGCTTCTGCCTCTTCGACTTTTTTTTCGACTTTTTCTATGGCTTCTGCCTCTTCAACTTTTTTCTATGGCTTCTACCTCTTCGGCTTTTTCTTCGACTTCTACTTCCTCGATTTTTTTCTATGGCTTCTGCCTCTTTGACTTTTTCTTCGACTTCTACTTCTTCGACTTTTTCTATGGCTTCTGCCTCTTCGACTTTTTCTTCGAATTTTTTCTTTGGCTTCTGCTTGTTTGACTTCTCGTTCTTAAACTTTATCTATGGCTTCTGCCTCTACGACTTCTCCTTTGATTTTTTCTGTGGCTTCTGCCTCTTCGACTTTTTCTTCAACTTTTACTTCTTCGATTTTTTTCTATGGTTTCTGCATCTTCGACTTTTACTTCGACTTTTTCTATGGCTTCTGCCTCTTCGACTTTTTCTTCAACTTCTACTTCTTTGACTTTTTCTATGGCTTCTGCCTCTACGACTTTTTCTTCGATTTTTTTCTATGGCTTTTGCATCTTCGAATTTTACTTCTTCGACTTTTTCTATGGCTTCTGCCTCTTCGACTTTTTCTTCAATTTTTTTATATGGCTTCTGCCTCTTCGACTTTTTCTTCGACTTCTACTTCTTCGACTTTTTCGATGGCTTCTGCCTCTTCAACTTTTTTTTCGAATTTTTCTATGGCTTCTGCCTCTTCAATTTTTCATATGGCTTCTGTTTCTTCGACTTCTACTTCTTCGATTTTTTTCTATGGCTTCTGCCTCTTCGACTTTTTTTTCTAATTTTTCTATGGCTTCTGCCTCTTCAACTTTTTTTATGGCTTCTACCTCTTCGACTTTTTCTTCAACTTCTACTTCTTCGATTTTTTTCTATGGCTTCTGCCTCTTCGACTTTTTCTTCGATTTTTTTCTATGGCTTCTGCCTCTTCGACTTTTTCTTCGACTTCTACTTCTTCGACTTTTTCTATGGCTTCTGCCTCTTCGACTTTTACTTCTTCAACTTTTTCTATGGCTTCTGCCTCTTTGACTTTTTCTTCGATTTTTTTCTATGGCTTCTGCATCTTCGACTTTTACTTCTTCAACTTTTTCGATGGCTTTTGCCTCTTCAACTTTTTTTTCGAATTTTTCTATGGCTTCTGCCTCTTCAATTTTTTTATATGGCTTCTGCCTCTTCGACTTTTTCTTCGACTTCTACTTCTTCGACTTTTTCTATGGCTTCTGCCTCTTCAACTTTTTTCTATGGGTTCTGTCTTTTCGACTTTTTCTTCAATTTTTTTCTATGGCTTCAGCATCTTCGACTTTTTCTTCGACTTCTACTTCTTCGACTTTTTCTATGGCTTCTGCCTCTTCGACTTTTTTTTCTAATTTTTCTATGGCTTCTGCCTCTTCAACTTTTTTCTATGGCTTCTACCTCTTCGACTTTTTCTTAAACTTCTACTTCTTCGAATTTTTCTATGGCTTCTGCCTCTTCGACTTTTTCTTCGATTTTCTTCTATGGCTTCTGCATCTTCGACTTCTACTTCTTCGACTTTTTCTATGGCTTCTGCCTCTTCTACTTTTTCTTCGATTTTTTTCTATGGCTTCTGCATCTTCGGCTTTTACTTCTTCGACTTTTTCTATGGCTTCTGCCTCTTCGACTTTTTCTTCGAATTTTTTCTATGGCTTCTGCCTCTTCGACTTTTTCTTCGACTTCTACTTCTTCGACTTTTTCTATGGCTTCTGCCTCTTCGACTTTTTCTTCGACTTCTACTTCTTCCACTTTTTCTATGGCGTCTGCATCTTCGACTTCTACTTCTTTGGCTTTTTCTATGGCTTCTGCCTCTTCGACATTTTCTTCGATTTTTTTTCTATGGCTTCTGCATCTTCGACTTCTACTTCTTCGACTTTTTCTATGGTTTCTGCCTCTTCGACTTTTTCTTCGACTTCAACTTCTTCGACTTTTTCTATGGCTTCTGCCTCTTCGACTTTTTCTTCGACTTCTACTTCTTCGACTTTTTCTATGGCTTCTGCCTCTTCGACTTTTTCTTCGACTTCTACTTCTTCCAGTTCTTCTATGGCTTCTGCCTCTTGGACTTTTTTTTCTAATTTTTCTATGGCTTCTGCCTCTTCAACTTTTTTATGGCTTCTACCTCTTCGACTTTTTCTTCAGCTTCTACTTCTTCGATTTTTTTCTATGGCTTCTGCCTCTTCAACTTTTTCTTCGATTTTTTTTCTATGGCTTCTGCCTCTTCGACTTTTTCTTCGACTTCTACTTCTTCGACTTTTTCTATGGCTTCTGCCTCTTCGACTTTTACTTCTTCAACTTTTTCTATGGCTTCTGCCTCTTCGACTTTTTCTTCAATTTTTTTCTATGGCTTCAGCATCTTCGACTTTTTCTTCGACTTCTACTTCTTCGACTTTTTCTATGGCTTCTGCCTCTTCGACTTTTTTTTCTAATTTTTCTATGGCTTCTGCCTCTTCAACTTTTTTCTATGGCTTCTACCTCTTCGACTTTTTCTTCAACTTCTACTTCTTCGATTTTCTTCTATGGCTTCTGCCTCTTCGACTTTTCTTCGATTTTCTTTCTGCTCTTGCTTCTTCGACTTCTACTTCTTCGACTTTTTCTATGGCTTCTGCCTCTTCGACTTTTACTTCTTCAACTTTTTCTATGGCTTCTGCCTCTTCGACTTTTTCTTCGATTTTTTTCTATGGCTTCTGCATCTTCGACTTTTACTTCTTCAACTTTTTCGATGGCTTTTGCCTCTTCAACTTTTTTTTCGAATTTTTCTATGGCTTCTGCCTCTTCAATTTTTTTATATGGCTTCTGCCTCTTCGACTTTTTCTTCGACTTCTACTTCTTCGACTTTTTCTATGGCTTCTGCCTCTTCAACTTTTTTTCTATGGCTTCTGTCTTTTCGACTTTTTCTTCAATTTTTTTCTATGGCTTCAGCATCTTCGACTTTTTCTTCGACTTCTACTTCTTCGACTTTTTCTATGGCTTCTGCCTCTTCGACTTTTTTTCTAATTTTTCTATGGCTTCTGCCTCTTCAACTTTTTTCTATGGCTTCTACCTCTTCGACTTTTTCTTCAACTTCTACTTCTTCGACTTTTTCTATGGCTTCTGCCTCTTCGACTTTTTCTTCGATTTTTTTCTATGGCTTCTGCATCTTCGGCTTTTACTTCTTCGACTTTTTCTATGGCTTCTGCCTCTTTGACTTTTTCTTCGAATTTTTTCTATGGCTTCTGCCTCTTCGACTTTTTCTTCGACTTCTCCTTCTTCGACTTTTTCCATGGCTTCTGCTTCTTCGACTTTTTCTTCGACTTCTACTTCTTCGACTTTTTCTATGGCTTCTGCATCTTCGACTTCTACTTCTTTGACTTTTTCTATGGCTTCTGCCTCTTCGACATTTTCTTCGATTTTTTTCTATGGCTTCTGCATCTTCGACTTCTACTTCTTCGACTTTTTCTATGGTTTCTGCCTCTTCGACTTTTTCTTCGACTTCTACTTCTTCGACTTTTTCTATGGCTTCTGCCTCTTCGACTTTTTCTTCGACTTCTACTTCTTCGACTTTTTCTATGGCTTCTGCCTGTTCGACTTTTTCTTCGACTTCTACTTCTTCCACTTCTTCTATGGCTTCTGCCTCTTCGACTTTTTTTTCTAATTTTTCTATGGCTTCTGCCTCTTCAACTTTTTTTATGGCTTCTACCTCTTCGACTTTTTCTTCAACTTCTACTTCTTCGATTTTTTTCTATGGCTTCTGCCTCTTCAACTTTTTCTTCGATTTTTTTTTCTATGGCTTCTGCCTCTTCGACTTTTTCTTCGACTTCTACTTCTTCGACTTTTTCTATGGCTTCTGCCTCTTCGACTTTTACTTCTTCAACTTTTTCTATGGCTTCTGCCTCTTCGACTTTTTCTTCGATTTTTTTTCTATGGCTTCTGCATCTTCGACTTTTACTTCTTCGACTTTTTCTATGGCTTCTGCCTCTTCCACTTTTTCTTCAACTTCTACTTCTTTGACTCTTTCTTCGACTTCCACTTCTTCGACTCTTTCTATGGCTTCTGCCTCTTCGACTTTTTCTTCCAATTTTTTCTTTGGCTTCTGCTTGTTTGACTTCTCGTTCTTAAACTTTATCTATGGCTTCTGCCTCTACGACTTCTCCTTTGATTTTTTCTATGGCTTCTGCCTCTTCGACTTTTTCTTCAACTTTTACTTCTTCGATTTTTTTCTATGGCTTCTGCATCTTCGACTTTTACTTCGACTTTTTCTATGGCTTCTGCCTCTTCGACTTTTTCTTCAACTTCTACTTCTTTGACTTTTTCTATGGCTTCTGCCTCTACGACTTTTTCTTCGATTTTTTTCTATGGCTTTTGCATCTTCGAATTTTACTTCTTCGACTTTTTCTATGGCTTCTGCCTCTTCGACTTTTTCTTCAATTTTTTTATATGGCTTCTGCCTCTACGACTTTTTCTTCGATTTTTTTTTCTATGGCTTTTGCATCTTCGAATTTTACTTCTTCGACTCTTTCTATGGCTTCTGCCTCTTCGACTTTTTCTTCCAATTTTTTCTTTGGCTTCTGCTTGTTTGACTTCTCGTTCTTAAACTTTATCTATGGCTTCTGCCTCTACGACTTCTCCTTTGATTTTTTCTATGGCTTCTGCCTCTTCGACTTTTTCTTCAACTTTTACTTCTTCGATTTTTTTTCTATGGCTTCTGCCTCTTCGACTTTTACTTCGACTTTTTCTATGGCTTCTGCCTCTTCGACTTTTTCTTCGACTTCTACTTCTTCGACTTTTTCTATGGCTTCTGCCTCTTCAACTTTTTTTTCTAATTTTTCTATGGCTTCTGCCTCTTCAACTTTTTTCTATGGCTTCTACCTCATTGACTTTTTCTTCGACTTCTACTTCTTCGACTTTTTCTATGGCTTCTGCCTCTTCGACTTTTTCTTCGATTTTTTTCTATGGCTTCTGCCTCTTCGACTTTTTCTTCGACTTCTACTTCTTCGACTTTTTCCATGGCTTCTGCTTCTTCGACTTTTTCTTCGACTTCTACTTCTTCGACTTTTTCTATGGCTTCTGCATCTTCGACTTCTACTTCTTTGACTTTTTCTATGGCTTCTGCCTCTTCGACATTTTCTTCGATTTTTTTCTATGGCTTCTGCATCTTCGACTTCTACTTCTTCGACTTTTTCTATGGCTTCTGCCTCTTCGACTTTTTCTTCGACTTCTACTTCTTCGACTTTTTCTATGGCTTCTGCCTCTTCGACTTTTTCTTCGACTTCTACTTCTTCGACTTTTTATATGGCTTCTGCCTCTTCAACTTTTTTTATGGCTTCTACCTCTTCGACTTTTTCTTCAACTTCTACTTCTTCGATTTTTTTCTATGGCTTCTGCCTCTTCGACTTTTACTTCTTCAACTTTTTCTATGGCTTCTGCCTCTTCGACTTTTTCTTCGATTTTTTTCTATGGCTTCTGCATCTTCGACTTTTACTTCTTCGATTTTTTCTATGGCTTCTGCCTCTTCGACTTTTTTTTCCACTTTTTCTATGGCTTCTGCCTCTTCAACTTTTTTCTATGGCTTCTACCTCTTCGACTTTTTCTTCGACTTCTACTTCCTCGATTTTTTTCTATGGCTTCAGCCTCTTTGACTTTTTCTTCGACTTCTACTTCTTCGACTTTTTCTATGGCTTCTGCCTCTTCGTCTTTTTTTTCTAATTTTTCTATGGCTTCTGCCTCTTCAACTTTTTTCTATGGCTTCTACCTCTTCGACTTTTTCTTCAACTTCTACTTCTTCGACTTTTTCTATGGCTTCTGCCTCTTCGACTTTTTCTTCGATTTTCTTCTATGGCTTCTGCATCTTCGACTTCTACTTCTTCGACTTTTTCTATGGCTTCTGCCTCTTCGAATTTTTCTTCGATTTTTTTCTATGGCTTCTGCATCTTCGGCTTTTACTTCTTCGACTTTTTCTATGGCTTCTGCCTCTTCGACTTTTTCTTCGATTTTTTTCTATGGCTTCTGCCTCTTCGACTTTTTCTTCGACTTCTACTTCTTCGACTTTTTCCATGGCTTCTGCTTCTTCGACTTTTTCTTCGACTTCTACTTCTTCGACTTTTTCTATGGCTTCTGCATCTTCGACTTTTTCTTCGACTTCTACTTCTTCGACTTTTTCTTCGACTTCTACTTCTTTGACTTTTTCTATGGCTTCTGCATCTTCAACTTCTACTTCTTTGACTTTTTCTATGGCTTCTGCCTCTTCGACTTTTTCTTCGATTTCTACTTCTTCGACTTTTTCTATGGCTTCTGCCTCTTCGACTTTTTTTTCTAATTTTTCTATGGCTTCTGCCTCTTCAACTTTTTTCTATGGCTTCTACCTCTTCCACTTTTTCTTCAACTTCTACTTCTTTGATTTTTTTCTGTGGCTTCTGCATCTTCGACTTTTACTTCTTTGACTTTTTATATGGCTTCTGCCTCTGTCACGGAGGCAAGACAGGAAATGAAAGATCAAGGAAAGGTCCCTGTGTAGCGTGGCGGAGAGCTCGAACGCTGAAGTACACGAACCAGCAGGTTAACCACGCAGTTTATCTGAGAACGCTCCGACAAAGGAGTTGAGATTTCCACCAGGAAATCCGCGTTCTCACACGCACACAGACAAACACACAGAAGCTCCGAAGAGCGGTACTCACGTGAGTAGAGATGATCGGTGGAGGACGACCTTCAAAAGAGTCCCACATGAACTCAATGTCTGGTGCCAAACCAACCTTAATTCCTGTTTATATAGCCACCGAGATTACTTCCGGGACCTCGTGACCTCACGTGATCCGGTGCGTGTGACAGCCTCTTCGACTTTTTCTTCAATTTTTTTCTATGGCTTCTGCCTCTTCGACTTTTTCTTCGACTTCTACTTCTTTGACTGTTTCTATGGCTTCTACCTCTTCGACTTTTTCTTCGACTTCTACTTCTTTGACTGTTTCTATGGCTTCTGCCTCTTCGACTTCTCCTTCGACTTTTTCTATGGCTTCTGCCTCTTCGACTTTTTCTTCGACTTCTACTTCTTCGACTGTTTCTATGGCTTCTGCCTCTTCGACTTTTTCTTCGATTTTTTTCTATGGCTTCTGCATCTTCGACTTTTACTTCTTCGACTTTTTCTATGGCTTCTGCCTCTTCGACTTTTTCTTTGATTTTTTTCTATGGCTTCTGCATCTTCGACTTTTACTTCTTCAACTTTTTCTATGGCTTCTGCCTCTTCGACTTTTTCTTCGATTTTTTTCTATGGCTTCTACCTCTTCGACTTTTTCTTCGACTTCTACTTCTTCAACTTTTTCTATGGCTTCTGCCTCTTCGACTTTTTCTTCGATTTTTTTCTATGGCTTCTGCCTCTTCGACTTTTTCTTCGACTTCTACTTCTTCGGCTTTTTCTATGGCTTCTGCCTCCTCGACTTTTTCTTCGATTTTTTTCTATGGCTTCTGCATCTTCGACTTTTTCTTCAACTTTTACTTCTTCGACTTTTTCTATGGCTTCTGCCTCTTCCACTTTTTCTTCAACTTCTACTTCTTCGACTTTTTCTATGGCTTCTGCCTCTTCGACTTTTTCTTCGACTTCTACTTCTGCGACTTCTTCTATGGCTTCTGCCTCTTCGACTTTTTTTTCTAATTTTTCTATGGCTTCTGCCTCTCATGCTTCTACCTCTTCCACTTTTTCTTCAACTTCTACTTCTTCGATTTTTTTCTATGGCTTCTTCCTCTTCGACTTTTTCTTTGATTTTTTTCTATGGCTTCTGCCTCTTCGACTTTTTCTTCGACTTCTACTTCTTCGACTTTTTCTATGGCTTCTGCGTCTTCGACTTTTACTTCTTTGACTTTTTCTATGGCTTCTGCCTCTTTGACTTTTTCTTCGATTTTTTTCTATGTCTTCTGCATCTTCGACTTTTACTTCTTCCACTTTTTATATGGCTTCTACCTCTTCGACTTTTTCTTCGACTTCTACTTCTTCGATTTTTTTCTATTGCTTCTGCCTCTTCGACTTTTTCTTCGACTTCTACTTCTTCGACTTTTTCTATGGCTTCTGCCTCTTCGACATTTTCTTTGATTTTTTTCTATGGCTTCTGCCTCTTCGACTTTTTCTTCGACTTCTACTTCTTCGACTTTTTCTATGGCTTCTGTCTCTTCAACTTTTTCTATGGCTTCTACCTCTTCGACTTTTTCTTCGACTTCTACTTCTTCGACTGTTTCTATGGCTTCTGCCTCTTCGACTTCTCCTTAGACTTTTTTAATTGGCTTCTGCCTCTTCGACTTTTTCTTCAACTTCTACTTCTTCGACTTTTTCTTCGACTTCTACTTCTTCGACTATTTCTATGGCTTCTGCCTCTTCGACTTTTTCTTCGAATTTTTTCTATGGCTTCTGCTTGTTTGACTTCTACTTCCTCGACTTTATCTATGGTTTCTGCCTCTACGACTTCTCCTTTGACTTTTTCTATGGCTTCTGCCTCTTCGACTTTTTCTTCAACTTTTACTTCTTCGACTTTTTCTATGGCTTCTGCCTCTTCGACTTTTTCTTCAATTTTTTTCTATGGCTTCTGCATCTTCGACAATTTTTTTTTGACTTCTACTTCGACTGTTTCCATGGCTTCTGCATCTTTGACTTTTATTTCTTCGACTTTTTCTATGGCTTCTGCCTCTTCGACTTTTTCTTCGACTTCTACTTCTTCGACTTTTTCTATGGCTTCTGCCTCTTCGACTTTTTCTTCGATTTTTTTCTATAGCTTCTGCATCTTCGACTTTTACTTCTTCAACTTTTTCTATGGCTTCTGCCTCTTCGACTTTTTCTTCAACTTTTACTTCTTCGACTTTTTCTATGGCTTCTGCCTCTTCCACTTTTTCTTCAACTTCTACTTCTTCGACTTTTTCTATGGCTTCTGCCTCTTCGACTTTTTCTTCGACTTCTAGTTCTTCAACTTTTTCCATGGCTTCTGCTTCTTCGACTTTTTCTTCTATTTTTTTCTATGGCTTCTGCATCTTCGGCTTTTACTTCTTCGACTTTTTCTATGGCTTCTGCATCTTCGACTTCTACTTCTTCGACTCTTTCTATGGCTTCTGTCTCTTCGACTTTTTTTTCTAATTTTTTCTATGGCTTCTGCCTCTTCAACTTTTTTCTATGGCTTCTGCCTCTTCGACTTTTTTTTCTAATTTTTCTATGGCTTCTGCCTCTTCAACTTTTTTTATGGCTTCTACCTCTTCCACTTTTTCTTCAACTTCTACTTCTTCGATTTTTTTCTATGGCTTCTGCCTCTTCGACTTTTACTTCTTCAACTTTTTCTATGGCTTCTGCCCCTTTGACTTTTTCTTCGATTTTTTTCAATGGCTTCTGCATCTTCGACTTTTACTTCTTCGAATTTTTCTATGGCTTCTGCCTCTTTGACTTTTTCTTCCATTTTTTTCTATGGCTTCTGCCTCTTCGACTTTTTCTATGGCTTCTGCCTCTTCGACTTTTTTTTCGACTTTTTCTATGGCTTCTGCCTCTTCGACTTTTTCTTTAATTTTTTTCTATGGCTTCTGCCTCTTCAACTTTTTTCTATGGCTTCTACCTCTTCGACTTTTTCTTCGACTTTTTCTATGGCTTCTGCCTCTTCGACTTTTTCTTCAACTTCTACTTCTTCGACTGTTTCTATGGCTTCTGCCTCTTCGACTTTTTCTATGGCTTCTGCCTCTTCGACTTTTTCTTCGACTTTTTCTATGGCTTCTGCCTCTTCGACTTTTTCTTCAACTTCTACTTCTTCGACTGTTTCTATGGCTTCTGCCTCTTCGACTTTTTCTATGGCTTCTGCCTCTTTGACTTTTTCTTCAACTTCTACTTCTTCGACTGTTTCTATGGCTTCTGCCTCTTCGACTTTTTCTTCAATTTTTTTTCTATGGCTTCTGCCTCTTCGACTTTTTCTTCGACTTCTACTTCTTTGACTTTTTCCATGGCTTCTGCTTCTTCGACTTTTTCTTCGACTTCTACTTCTTCGACTTTTTCTATGGCTTCTGCATCTTCGACATTTTCTTCGATTTTTTTCTATGGCTTCTGCATCTTCGGCTTTTACTTCTTCGACTTTTTCTATGGCTTCTGCATCTTCGACTTCTACTTCTTCGACTTTTTCTTCGACTTCTACTTCTTCGACTGTTTCTATGGCTTCTGCCTCTTCGACTTTTTCTTCAATTTTTTTATATGGCTTCTGCCTCTTCGACTTTTTCTTCGACTTCTACTTCTTCGACTTTTTCTATGGCTTCTGCCTCTTCGACTTTTTTTTCCGAATTTTTCTATGGCTTCTGCCTCTTCGACTTTTTTCTATGCCTTCTACCTCTTCGACTTTTCCTTCAACTTCTACTTCTTCAATTTTTTCTATGGCTTCTGCCTCTTCAACTTTTTCTTTGAATTTTTTCTATGGCTTCTGCCACTTCAACTTTTTTCTATGGCTTCTGCCTCTTCGACATTTCTTCAATTTTTTTCTATGGCTTCAGCATCTTCGACAATTTTTTTTTTTTGACTTCTACTTCTTCCACTGTTTCTATGGCTTCTGCCTCTTCGACTTTTTCTATGACTTCTACTTCTTCGACTTTTTCTATGGCTTCTGCCTCTTCGACTTTTTTTCTAATTTTTCTATGGCTTCTGCCTCTTCCACTTTTTTCTATGGCTTCTACCTCTTCGACTTTTTCTTCGACTTCTACTTCTTCGACTTTTTTTTATGGCTTCTGCCTCTTCGACTTTTTCTTCAATTTTTTTCTATGGCTTCTGCCTCTTTGACTTTTTTTTCTAATTTTTCTATGGCTTCGGCCTCTTCAACTTTTTTCTATGGCTTCTGCCTCTTCGACTTTTTCTTCAATTTTTTTCTATGGCTTCTGCATCTTCGACAATTTTTTTTTTTACTTCTACTTCGACTGTTTCTATGGCTTCTGCCTCTTCGACTTTTTCTTCGACTTCTACTTCTTCGACTGTTTCTATGGCTTCTGCCTCTTCGACTTTTTCTTCGATTTTTTTCTATGGCTTCTGCATCTTCGACTTCTACTTCTTCAACTTTTTCTATGGCTTCTGCCTCTTCGACTTTTTCTACTATTTTTTTCTATGGCTTCTGCATCTTCGGCTTTTACTTCTTCGACTTTTTCTATGGCTTCTGCCTCTTCGACTTTTTCTTTGATTTTTTTTCTATGGCTTCTGCCTCTTCGACTTTTTCTTCGACTTCTAGTTCTTCGACTTTTTCCATGGCTTCTGCTTCTTCGACTTTTTCTTCGACTTCTCCTTCGACTTTTTCTATGGCTTCTGCCTCTTCGACTTTTTCTTCAACTTCTACTTCTTCGACTGTTTCTATGGCTTCTGCCTCTTCGACTTTTTCTTCGATTTATTTTCTATGGCTTCTGCCTCTTCGACTTTTTCTTCGACTTCTACTTCTTTGACTTTTTCCATGGCTTCTGCTTCTTCGACTTTTTCTTCGACTTCTACTTCTTCGACTTTTTCTATGGCTTCTGCATCTTCGACATTTTCTTCAATTTTTTTCTATGGCTTCTGCCTCTTTGACTTTTTTTTCTAATTTTTCTATGGCTTCTGCCTCTTCAACTTTTTTCTATGGCTTCTGCCTCTTCGACTTTTTCTTCAATTTTTTTCTATGGCTTCTGCATCTTCGACAATTTTTTTTTTTACTTCTACTTCGACTGTTTCTATGGCTTCTGCCTCTTCGACTTTTTCTTCGACTTCTACTTCTTCGACTGTTTCTATGGCTTCTGCCTCTTCGAATTTTTCTACTATTTTTTTCTATGGCTTCTGCATCTTCGGCTTTTACTTCTTCGACTTTTTCTATGGCTTCTGCCTCTTCGACTTTTTCTTTGATTTTTTTTCTATGGCTTCTGCCTCTTCGACTTTTTCTTCGACTTCTAGTTCTTCGACTTTTTCCATGGCTTCTGCTTCTTCGACTTTTTCTTCGACTTCTCCTTCGACTTTTTCTATGGCTTCTGCCTCTTCGACTTTTTCTTCAACTTCTACTTCTTCGACTGTTTCTATGGCTTCTGCCTCTTCGACTTTTTCTTCGATTTATTTTCTATGGCTTCTGCCTCTTCGACTTTTTCTTCGACTTCTTTGACTTTTTCCATGGCTTCTGCTTCTTCGACTTTTTCTTCGACTTCTACTTCTTCGACTTTTTCTATGGCTTCTGCATCTTCGACATTTTCTTCGATTTTTTTCTATGGCTTCTGCATCTTCGACTTCTACTTCTTCGACTTTTTCTATGGCTTCTGCCTCTTCGACTTTTTCTTCGATTTTTTTCTATGGCTTCTGCATCTTCGGCTTTTACTTCTTCGACTTTTTCTATGGCTTCTGCATCTTCGACTTCTACTTCTTCGACTTTTTCTATGGCTTCTGCCTCTTCGACTTTTTCTTCGATTTTTTTCGATGGCTTCTGCCTCTTCGACTTTTTCTTCGACTTCTACTTCTTCGACTCTTTCTATGGCTTCTGCCTCTTCGACTTTTTTTTCTAATTTTTTCTATGGCTTCTGCCTCTTCAACTTTTTTCTATGGCTTCTGCCTCTTCGACTTTTTTTTCTAATTTTTCTATGGCTTCTGCCTCTTCAACTTTTTTTATGGCTTCTACCTCTTCCACTTTTTCTTCAACTTCTACTTCTTCGATTTTTTTCTATGGCTTCTGCCTCTTCGACTTTTACTTCTTCAACTTTTTCTATGGCTTCTGCCCCTTTGACTTTTTCTTCGATTTTTTTCAATGGCTTCTGCATCTTCGACTTTTACTTCTTCGAATTTTTCTATGGCTTCTGCCTCTTTGACTTTTTCTTCCATTTTTTTCTATGGCTTCTGCCTCTTCGACTTTTTCTATGGCTTCTGCCTCTTCGACCTTTTTTTCGACTTTTTCTATGGCTTCTGCCTCTTCGACTTTTTCTTTAATTTTTTTCTATGGCTTCTGCCTCTTCGACTTTTTCTTCGACTTCTACTTCTTCGACTTTTTCTATGGCTTCTGTCTCTTCAACTTTTTTCTATGGCTTCTACCTCTTCGACTTTTTCTTCGACTTCTACTTCTTCGACTGTTTCTATGGCTTCTGCCTCTTCGACTTCTCCTTCGACTTTTTCTATGGCTTCTGCCTCTTCGACTTTTTCTTCAACTTCTACTTCTTCGACTGTTTCTATGGCTTCTGCCTCTTCGACTTTTTCTTCGATTTTTTTTCTATGGCTTCTGCCTCTTCGACTTTTTCTTCGACTTCTACTTCTTTGACTTTTTCCATGGCTTCTGCTTCTTCGACTTTTTCTTCGACTTTTACTTCTTCAACTTTTTCTATGGCTTCTGCATCTTCGATATTTTCTTAGATTTTTTTCTATGGCTTCTGCATCTTCGACTTCTACCTCTTCGACTTTTTCTTCGATTTTTTTCTATGGCTTCTGCATCTTCGGATTTTACTTCTTTGACTTTTTCTATGGCTTCTGCATCTTCGACTTCTACTTCTTCGACTTTTTCTATGGCTTCTGCATCTTCAACATTTTCTTCGATTTTTTTCTATGGCTTCTGCATCTTCGACTTCTACTTCTTCGACTTTTTCTATGGCTTCTGCCTCTTCGACTTTTTCTTCGATTTTTTTCTATGGCTTCTGCATCTTCGGCTTTTACTTCTTCGACTTTTTCTATGGCTTCTGCATCTTCGACTTCTACTTCTTCGACTTTTTCTATGGCTTCTGCCTCTTCGACTTTTTCTTCGATTTTTTTCGATGGCTTCTGCCTCTTCGACTTTTTCTTCGACTTCTACTTCTTCGACTCTTTCTATGGCTTCTGCCTCTTCGACTTTTTTTTCTAATTTTTTCTATGGCTTCTGCCTCTTCAACTTTTTTCTATGGCTTCTGCCTCTTCGACTTTTTTTTCTAATTTTTCTATGGCTTCTGCCTCTTCAACTTTTTTTATGGCTTCTACCTCTTCCACTTTTTCTTCAACTTCTACTTCTTCGATTTTTTTCTATGGCTTCTGCCTCTTCGACTTTTACTTCTTAACTTTTTCTATGGCTTCTGCCCCTTTGACTTTTTCTTCGATTTTTTTCAATGGCTTCTGCATCTTCGACTTTTACTTCTTCGAATTTTTCTATGGCTTCTGCCTCTTTGACTTTTTCTTCCATTTTTTTCTATGGCTTCTGCCTCTTCGACTTTTTCTATGGCTTCTGCCTCTTCGACTTTTTTTTCGACTTTTTCTATGGCTTCTGCCTCTTCGACTTTTTCTTTAATTCTTTTCTATGGCTTCTACCTCTTCGACTTTTTCTTCGACTTCTACTTCTTCGACTGTTTCTATGGCTTCTGCCTCTTCGACTTCTCCTTCGACTTTTTCTATGGCTTCTGCCTCTTCGACTTTTTCTTCGATTTTTTTCTATGGCTTCTGCCTCTTCGACTTTTTCTTCGACTTCTACTTCTTCGACTTTTTCTATGGCTTCTGCCTCTTCGACTTTTTCTTCGACTTCTACTTCTTAGACTTTATCTATGGCTTCTGCCTCTACGACTTCTCCTTTGACTTTTTCTATGGCTTCTGCCTCTTCGACTTTTTCTTCAACTTCTACTTCTTTGACTTTTTCTATGGCTTCTGCCTCTTCGACTTTTTCTTCGATTTTTTTCTATGGCTTCTGCATCTTCGAATTTTACTTCTTCGACTTTTTCTATGGCTTCTGCCTCTTCGACTTTTTCTTCAATTTTTTTATATGGCTTCTGCCTCTTCGACTTTTTCTTCGACTTCTACTTCTTCGACTTTTTCTATGGCTTCTGCCTCTTCGACTTTTTCTTCGACTTCTACTTCTTCGACTGTTTCTATGGCTTCTGCCTCTTCGACTTTTTCTTCGATTTTTTTTCTATGGCTTCTGCCTCTTCGACTTTTTCTTCGACTTCTACTTCTTTGACTTTTTCCATGGCTTCTGCTTCTTCGACTTTTTCTTCGACTTTTACTTCTTCAACTTTTTCTATGGCTTCTGCATCTTCGATATTTTCTTAGATTTTTTTCTATGGCTTCTGCATCTTCGACTTCTACCTCTTCGACTTTTTCTTCGATTTTTTTCTATGGCTTCTGCATCTTCGGCTTTTACTTCTTCGACTTTTTCTATGGCTTCTGCATCTTCGACTTCTACTTCTTCGACTTTTTCTATGGCTTCTGCATCTTCAACATTTTCTTCGATTTTTTTCTATGGCTTCTGCATCTTCGACTTCTACTTCTTCGACTTTTTCTATGGCTTCTGCCTCTTCGACTTTTTCTTCGATTTTTTTCTATGGCTTCTGCATCTTCGGCTTTTACTTCTTCGACTTTTTCTATGGCTTCTGCATCTTCGACTTCTACTTCTTCGACTTTTTCTATGGCTTCTGCCTCTTCGACTTTTTCTTCGATTTTTTTCGATGGCTTCTGCCTCTTCGACTTTTTCTTCGACTTCTACTTCTTCGACTCTTTCTATGGCTTCTGCCTCTTCGACTTTTTTTTCTAATTTTTTCTATGGCTTCTGCCTCTTCAACTTTTTTCTATGGCTTCTGCCTCTTCGACTTTTTTTTCTAATTTTTCTATGGCTTCTGCCTCTTCAACTTTTTTTATGGCTTCTACCTCTTCCATTTTTTCTTCAACTTCTACTTCTTCGATTTTTTTCTATGGCTTCTGCCTCTTCGACTTTTACTTCTTAAACTTTTTCTATGGCTTCTGCCTCTTTGACTTTTTCTTCGATTTTTTTCTATGGCTTCTGCATCTTCGACTTTTACTTCTTCGAATTTTTCTATGGCTTCTGCCTCTTCGACTTTTTTTTCATTTTTTCTATGGCTTCTGCCTCTTCGACTTTTTCTTGATTTTTTCTATGGCTTCTGCCTCTTCAGACTTTTTCTTGGCTTCTGCCTCTTCGACTTTTCTTCAATTTTTTTCTATGGCTTCTGCATCTTCGACTTTTTTCTTTTGACTTCTACTTCTTCCACTGTTTCTATGGCTTCTGCCTCTTCGACTTTTTCTTCGATTTTTTCTATGGCTTCTGCATCTTCGACTTCTACTTCTTCAACTTTTTCTATGGCTTCTGCCTCTTCGACTTTTTCTTCTATTTTTTTCTATGGCTTCTGCATCTTCGACTTTTACTTCTTCGACTTTTTCTATGGCTTCTGCCTCTTCGACTTTTTCTTTGATTTTTTTCTATGGCTTCTGCCTCTTCGACTTTTTCTTCGACTTCTACTTCTTCGACTTTTTCTATGGCTTCTGCCTCTTCGACTTTTTCTTCGACTTCTACTTCTTCGACTTTTTCTATGGCTTCTGCATCTTCGACTTTTTCTTCGATTTTTTTCTATGGCTTCTGCATCTTCGACTTTTACTTCTTCGACTTTTTCTATGGCTTCTGCCTCTTCGACTTTTTCTTCGACTTCTACTTCTTCGACTTTTTTCTATGGCTTCTGCCTCTTCGACTTTTTCTTCAATTTTTTTCTATGGCTTCTGCCTCTTCGACTTTTTTTTCTAATTTTTCTATGGCTTCTGCCTCTTCAACTTTTTCTATGGCTTCTGCCTCTTCGACTTTTTCTTCGATTTTTTTCTATGGCTTCTGCATCTTCGACTTTTACTTCTTCGACTTTACCTATGGCTTCTGCCTCTTCGACTTTTTCTTCAATTTTTTTCTATGGCTTCTGCATCTTCGACTTTTACTTCTTCGACTTTTTCTATGGCTTCTGCCTCTTCGACTTTTTCTTCGACTTCTACTTCTTCGACTTTTTCTATGGCTTCTGCCTCTTCGACTTTTTCTTCGATTTTTTTCTATGGCTTCTGCATCTTCGACTTCTACTTCTTCGACTTTTTCTATGGCTTCTGCCTCTTCGACTTTTTCTTCTATTTTTTTCTATGGCTTCTGCATCTTCGACTTTTACTTCTTCGACTTTTTCTATGGCTTCTGCCTCTTCGACTTTTTCTTTGATTTTTTTTCTATGGCTTCTGCCTCTTCGACTTTTTCTTCGACTTCTACTTCTTCGACTTTTTCTATGGCTTCTGCCTCTTCGACTTTTTCTTCGATTTTTTTCTATGGCTTCTGCATCTTCGGCTTTTACTTCTTCGACTTTTTCTATGGCTTCTGCATCTTCGACTTCTACTTCTTCGACTCTTTCTATGGCTTCTGCCTCTTCGACTTTTTTTTCTAATTTTTTCTATGGCTTCTGCCTCTTCAACTTTTTTCTATGGCTTCTGCCTCTTCGACTTTTTTTTCTAATTTTTCTATGGCTTCTGCCTCTTCAACTTTTTTTATGGCTTCTACCTCTTCCACTTTTTCTTCAACTTCTACTTCTTCGATTTTTTTCTATGGCTTCTGCCTCTTCGACTTTTACTTCTTCAACTTTTTCTATGGCTTCTGCCCCTTTGACTTTTTCTTCGATTTTTTTCAATGGCTTCTGCATCTTCGACTTTTACTTCTTCGAATTTTTCTATGGCTTCTGCCTCTTTGACTTTTTCTTCCATTTTTTTCTATGGCTTCTGCCTCTTCGACTTTTTCTATGGCTTCTGCCTCTTCGACTTTTTTTTCGACTTTTTCTATGGCTTCTGCCTCTTCGACTTTTTCTTTAATTTTTTTCTATGGCTTCTGCCTCTTCGACTTTTTTCTATGGCTTCTACCTCTTCGACTTTTTCTTCGACTTTTTTCTATGGCTTCTGCCTCTTCGACTTTTTCTTCAACTTCTACTTCTTCGACTGTTTCTATGGCTTCTGCCTCTTCGACTTTTTCTTCGACTTCTACTTCTTCGACTTTTTCTATGGCTTCTGCCTCTTCGACTTTTTCTTCGACTTCTACTTCTTCGACTTTTTCTATGGCTTCTGCCTCTTCGACATTTTCTTCGATTTTTTTCTATGGCTTCTGCCTCTTCGACTTTTCTACTTCTCTTCGACTTTTTCTATGGCTTCTGCCTCTTCGACTTTTTCTTCGATTTTTTTCTATGGCTTCTGCATCTTCGGCTTTTACTTCTTCGACTTTTTCTATGGCTTCTGCATCTTCGACTTCTACTTCTTCGACTTTTTCTTCGACTTCTACTTCTTCGACTTTTTCTATGGCTTCTGCCTCTTCGACTTTTTCTTCAATTTTTTTATATGGCTTCTGCCTCTTCGACTTTTTCTTCGACTTCTACTTCTTCGACTTTTTCTATGGCTTCTGCCTCTTCGACTTTTTTTTCCGAATTTTTCTATGGCTTCTGCCTCTTCGACTTTTTTCTATGCCTTCTACCTCTTCGACTTTTCCTTCAACTTCTACTTCTTCGATTTTTTCTATGGCTTCTGCCTCTTCGACTTTTTCTTTGAATTTTTTCTATGGCTTCTGCCACTTCAACTTTTTTCTATGGCTTCTGCCTCTTCGACTTTTCTTCAATTTTTTTCTATGGCTTCTGCCTCTTCGACTTTTTTTTTTGACTTCTACTTCTTCACTGTTTCTATGGCTTCTGCCTCTTCGACTTTTTCTATGACTTCTACTTCTTCGACTTTTTCTATGGCTTCTGCCTCTTCGACTTTTTTTCTAATTTTTCTATGGCTTCTGCCTCTTCGACTTTTTTCTATGGCTTCTGCCTCTTCGACTTTTACTTCTTCAACTTTTTCTATGGCTTCTGCCTCTTCGACTTTTTCTTCGATTTTTTTCTATGGCTTCTGCATCTTCGACTTTTACTTCTTCGAATTTTTCTATGGCTTCTGCCTCTTCGACTTTTTCTTCAATTTTTTCTATGGCTTCTGCCTCTTCAACTTTTTCTTTGAATTTTTTCTATGGCTTCTGCCTCTTCAACTTTTTTCTGTGGCTTCTGCCTCTTCGACATTTCTTCAATTTTTTTCTATGGCTTCAGCATCTTCGACAATTTTTTTTTTTGACTTCTACTTCTTCCACTGTTTCTATGGCTTCTGCCTCTTCGACTTTTTCTTCGATTTTTTTCTATGGCTTCTGCATCTTCGACTTCTACTTCTTCAACTTTTTCTATGGCTTCTGCCTCTTCGACTTTTTCTTCTATTTTTTTCTATGGCTTCTGCATCTTCGGCTTTTACTTCTTCGACTTTTTCTATGGCTTCTGCCTCTTCGACTTTTTCTTTGATTTTTTTTCTATGGCTTCTGCCTCTTCGACTTTTTCTTCGACTTCTACTTCTTCGACTTTTTCCATGGCTTCTGCTTCTTCGACTTTTTCTTCGACTTCTACTTCTTCGACTTTTTCTATGGCTTCTGCCTCTTCGACATTTTCTTCGATTTTTTTCTATGGCTTCTGCATCTTCGACTTCTACTTCTTCGACTTTTTCTATGGCTTCTGCCTCTTCGACTTTTTCTTCGACTTCTACTTCTTCGACTTTTTTTTATGGCTTCTGCCTCTTCGACTTTTTCTTCAATTTTTTTCTATGGCTTCTGCCTCTTTGACTTTTTTTTCTAATTTTTCTATGGCTTCTGCCTCTTCAACTTTTTTCTATGGCTTCTGCCTCTTCGACTTTTTCTTCGATTTTTTTCTATGGCTTCTGCATCTTCGACTTTTACTTCTTCGACTTTACCTATGGCTTCTGCCTCTTCGACTTTTTCTTCAATATTTTTCTATGGCTTCTGCATCTTCGACTTTTACTTCTTCGACTTTTTCTATGGCTTCTGCCTCTTCGACTTTTTCTTCGACTTCTACTTCTTCGACTGTTTCTATGGCTTCTGCCTCTTCGACTTTTTCTTCGATTTTTTTCTATGGCTTCTGCATCTTCGACTTCTACTTCTTCGACTTTTTCTATGGCTTCTGCCTCTTCGACTTTTTCTTCTATTTTTTTCTATGGCTTCTGCATCTTCGGCTTTTACTTCTTCGACTTTTTCTATGGCTTCTGCCTCTTCGACTTTTTCTTTGATTTTTTTTCTATGGCTTCTGCCTCTTCGACTTTTTCTTCGACTTCTAGTTCTTCGACTTTTTCCATGGCTTCTGCTTCTTCGACTTTTTCTTCTATTTTTTTCTATGGCTTCTGCATCTTCGGCTTTTACTTCTTCGACTTTTTCTATGGCTTCTGCATCTTCGACTTCTACTTCTTCGACTCTTTCTATGGCTTCTGCCTCTTCGACTTTTTTTTCTAATTTTTTCTATGGCTTCTGCCTCTTCAACTTTTTTCTATGGCTTCTGCCTCTTCGACTTTTTTTTCAATTTTTCTATGGCTTCTGCCTCTTCAACTTTTTTTATGGCTTCTACCTCTTCCACTTTTTCTTCAACTTCTACTTCTTCGATTTTTTTCTATGGCTTCTGCCTCTTCGACTTTTACTTCTTCAACTTTTTCTATGGCTTCTGCCCCTTTGACTTTTTCTTCGATTTTTTTCAATGGCTTCTGCATCTTCGACTTTTACTTCTTCGAATTTTTCTATGGCTTCTGCCTCTTTGACTTTTTCTTCCATTTTTTTCTATGGCTTCTGCCTCTTCGACTTTTTCTATGGCTTCTGCCTCTTCGACTTTTTTTTCGACTTTTTCTATGGCTTCTGCCTCTTCGACTTTTTCTTTAATTTTTTCTATGGCTTCTGCCTCTTCAACTTTTTTCTATGGCTTCTACCTCTTCGACTTTTTCTTCGACTTTTTCTATGGCTTCTGCCTCTTCGACTTTTTCTTCAACTTCTACTTCTTCGACTGTTTCTATGGCTTCTGCCTCTTCGACTTTTTCTTCGACTTCTACTTCTTTGACTTTTTCCATGGCTTCTGCTTCTTCGACTTTTTCTTCGACTTCTACTTCTTCGACTTTTTCTATGGCTTCTGCATCTTCGACATTTTCTTCGATTTTTTTCTATGGCTTCTGCATCTTCGACTTCTACTTCTTCGACTTTTTCTATGGCTTCTGCCTCTTCGACTTTTTCTTCGATTTTTTTCTATGGCTTCTGCATCTTCGGCTTTTACTTCTTCGACTTTTTCTATGGCTTCTGCATCTTCGACTTCTACTTCTTCGACTTTTTCTTCGACTTCTACTTCTTCGACTGTTTCTATGGCTTCTGCCTCTTCGACTTTTTCTTCAATTTTTTTATATGGCTTCTGCCTCTTCGACTTTTTCTTCGACTTCTACTTCTTCGACTTTTTCTATGGCTTCTGCCTCTTCGACTTTTTTTTCCGAATTTTTCTATGGCTTCTGCCTCTTCGACTTTTTTCTATGCCTTCTACCTCTTCGACTTTTCCTTCAACTTCTACTTCTTCAATTTTTTCTATGGCTTCTGCCTCTTCAACTTTTTCTTTGATTTTTTTCTATGGCTTCTGCCACTTCAACTTTTTTCTATGGCTTCTGCCTCTTCGACTTTTTCTTCAATTTTTTTCTATGGCTTCAGCATCTTCGACAATTTTTTTTTTTGACTTCTACTTCTTCCACTGTTTCTATGGCTTCTGCCTCTTCGACTTTTTCTATGACTTCTACTTCTTCGACTTTTTCTATGGCTTCTGCCTCTTCGACTTTTTTTCTAATTTTTCTATGGCTTCTGCCTCTTCCACTTTTTTCTATGGCTTCTACCTCTTCGACTTTTTCTTCGACTTCTACTTCTTCGACTTTTTTTTATGGCTTCTGCCTCTTCGACTTTTTCTTCAATTTTTTTCTATGGCTTCTGCCTCTTTGACTTTTTTTTCTTTCTAATTTTTCTATGGCTTCGGCCTCTTCAACTTTTTTCTATGGCTTCTGCCTCTTCGACAATTTTTTTTTTTACTTCTACTTCGACTGTTTCTATGGCTTCTGCCTCTTCGACTTTTTCTTCGACTTCTACTTCTTCGACTGTTTCTATGGCTTCTGCCTCTTCGACTTTTTCTTCGATTTTTTTCTATGGCTTCTGCATCTTCGACTTCTACTTCTTCAACTTTTTCTATGGCTTCTGCCTCTTCGACTTTTTCTTCTATTTTTTTCTATGGCTTCTGCATCTTCGGCTTTTACTTCTTCGACTTTTTCTATGGCTTCTGCCTCTTCGACTTTTTCTTTGATTTTTTTTCTATGGCTTCTGCCTCTTCGACTTTTTCTTCGACTTCTAGTTCTTCGACTTTTTCCATGGCTTCTGCTTCTTCGACTTTTTCTTCGACTTCTCCTTCGACTTTTTCTATGGCTTCTGCCTCTTCGACTTTTTCTTCACTTCTACTTCTTCGACTGTTTCTATGGCTTCTGCCTCTTCGACTTTTTCTTCGATTTATTTTCTATGGCTTCTGCCTCTTCGACTTTTTCTTCGACTTCTACTTCTTTGACTTTTTCCATGGCTTCTGCTTCTTCGACTTTTTCTTCGACTTCTACTTCTTCGACTTTTTCTATGGCTTCTGCATCTTCGACATTTTCTTCAATTTTTTTCTATGGCTTCTGCCTCTTTGACTTTTTTTTCTAATTTTTCTATGGCTTCTGCCTCTTCAACTTTTTTCTATGGCTTCTGCCTCTTCGACTTTTTCTTCAATTTTTTTCTATGGCTTCTGCCTCTTCAACTTTTTTCTATGGCTTCTACCTCTTCCACTTTTTCTTCAACTTCTACTTGTTTGATTTTTTTCTATGGCTTCTGCATCTTTGACTTTTACTTCTTCGACTTTTTCCTATGGCTTCTGCCTCTTCGACTTTTTCTTCGACTTCTACTTCTTCGACTTTTTCTTCGACTTCTACTTCTTCGACTTTTTCTATGGCTTCTGCCTCTTCGACTTTTTCTTCGATTTTTTTCTATAGCTTCTGCATCTTCGACTTTTACTTCTTCGACTTTTTCTATGGCTTCTGCCTCTTCGACTTTTTCTTCAACTTTTACTTCTTCGACTTTTTCTATAGCTTCTGCCTCTTCGACTTTTTCTTCAACTTCTACTTCTTCGACTTTTTCTATGGCTTCTGCCTCTTCGACTTTTTCTTCGACTTCTACTTCTTCGACTTTTTCTATGGCTTCTGCCTCTTCGACTTCTACTTCTTCGACTTTTTCTATGGCTTCTGCCTCTTCAACTTTTTTCTATACCTTCTACCTCTTCGACTTTTTCTTCAACTTCTACTTCTTCGACTTTTTCTTGGACTTCTACTTCTTCGACTGTTTCTATGGCTTCTGCCTCTTCGACTTTTTCTTCGAATTTTTTCTATGGCTTCTGCATCTTCGACTTCTACTTCTTCGACTTTTTCTATGGCTTCTGCCTCTTTGACTTTTTCTTCGATTTTTTTCTATGGCTTCTGCATCTTCGACTTTTGCTTCTTCGAATTTTTCTATGGCTTCTGCCTCTTGGACTTTTTCTTCGATTTTTTTCTATGGCTTCTGCCTCTTCGACTTCTACTTCTTCGACTTTTTCTATGGCTTCTGCATCTTCGACTTCTACTTCTTTGCCTTTTTCTATGGCTTCTGCCTCTTCTACTTTTTCTTTGATTTTTTTCTATGGCTTCTGCATCTTCGACTTCTACTTCTTCGACTTTTTCTATGGCTTCTGCCTCTTCGACTTTTTCTTCGATTTTTTTCTATGGCTTCTGCATCTTCGACTTTTACTTCTTCAACTTTTTCTATGGCTTCTGCCTCTTCTACTTTTTCTTCGATTTTTTTCTAGGGCTTCTGCATCTTCGACTTCTACTTCTTCGACTTTTTCTATGGCTTCTGCCTCTTCGACTTTTTCTTCGATTTTTTTCTATGGCTTCTGCATCTTCGACTTTTACTTCTTCAACTTTTTCTATGGCTTCTGCCTCTTCGACTTTTTCTTCGACTTCTACTTCTTCGACTTTTTCTATGGCTTCTGCCTCTTCGACTTTTTCTTCAATTTTTTTCTATGGCTTCTGCATCTTCGACAATTTTTTTTGGACTTCTAATTCGACTGTTTCCATGGCTTCTGCATCTTCGACTTTTACTTCTTCGACTTTTTCTATGGCTTCTGCCTCTTCGACTTTTTCTTCGACTTCTACTTCTTCGACTTTTTCTATGGCTTCTGCCTCTTCGACTTTTACTTCTTCGACTTCTTCTATGGCTTCTGCCTCTTGGACTTTTTTTTCTAATTTTTCTATGGCTTCTGCCTCTTCAACTTTTTTTATGGCTTCTACCTCTTCCACTTTTTCTTCAACTTCTACTTCTTCGATTTTTTTCTATGGCTTCTGCCTCTTCGACTTTTTCTTCAATTTTTTTCTATGGCTTCTGCCTCTTCGACTATTTCTTCTTCGACTTTTTCTATGGCTTCTGCATCTTCGACTTCTACTTCTTCGACTTTTTCTATGGCTTCTGCCTCTTCGACTTTTTCTTCGATTTTTTTCGATGGCTTCTGCCTCTTCGACTTTTTCTTCAACTTCTACTTCTTCAATTTTTTCTATGGCTTCTGCCTCTTCAACTTTTTCTTTGATTTTTTTTCTATAGCTTCTGCATCTTCGACTTTTACTTCTTCGACTTTTTCTATGGCTTCTGCCTCTTCGACTTTTTCTTCAACTTTTACTTCTTCGACTTTTTCTATGGCTTCTGCCTCTTCGACTTTTTCTTCAACTTCTACTTCTTCGACTTTTTCTATGGCTTCTGCCTCTTCCACTTTTTCTTCGACTTCTACTTCTTCGACTTTTTCTATGGCTTCTGCCTCTTCCACTTTTTCTTCGACTTCTACTTCTTCGACTTTTTCTATGGCTTCTGCCTCTTCCACTTTTTCTTCGACTTCTACTTCTTCGACTTCTTCTATGGCTTCTGCCTCTTCGACTTTTTTTCTAATTTTTCTATGGCTTCTGCCTCTTCAACTTTTTTTATGGCTTCTACCTCTTCCACTTTTTCTTCAACTTCTACTTCTTCGATTTTTTTCTATGGCTTCTGCCTCTTCGACTTTTACTTCTTCAACTTTTTCTATGGCTTCTGCCTCTTCGACTTTTTCTTCGATTTTTTTCTATGGCTTCTGCATCTTCGACTTTTACTTCTTCAACTTTTTCTATGGCTTCTGCCTCTTTGACTTTTTCTTCCATTTTTTTCTATGGCTTCTGCCTCTACGACTTTTTCTATGGCTTCTGCCTCTTCGACTTTTTCTATGGCTTCTGCCTCTTCAACTTTTTTCTATGGCTTCTACCTCTTCGACTTTTTCTTCGACTTCTACTTCTTCGATTTTTTTCTATGGCTTCTGCCTCTTCGACTTTTTCTCCGACTTCTACTTCTGCGACTTTTTCTATGGCTTCTGTCTCTTCAACTTTTTTCTATGGCTTCTGCCTCTTCGACTTTTTCTTCAACTTCTACTTCTTCGACTTTTTCTATGGCTACTGCCTCTTCCACTTTTTCTTCGACTTCTACTTCTTCGACTTTTTCTATGGCTTCTGCCTCTTCGACTTTTTCTTCGACTTCTACTTCTTCGACTTCTTCTATGGCTTCTGCCTCTTCGACATTTTTTTCTAATTTTTCTATGGCTTCTACCTCTTCCACTTTTTCTTCAACTTCTACTTCTTCGATTTTTTTCTATGGCTTCTGCCTCTTCGACTTTTTCTTCGATTTTTTTCTATGGCTTCTGCATCTTCGACTTTTTCTATTTCTTCTGCCTCTTCGACTTTTTTTTCGACTTTTTCTATGGCTTCTGCCTCTTCAACTTTTTTCTATGGCTTCTACCTCTTCTACTTTTTCTTCGACTTCTACTTCTTCAACTTTTTCTATGGCTTCTGCCTCTTCGACTTTTTCTTTAATTTTTTTCTATGGCTTCTGCCTCTTCGACTTTTTCTCCGACTTCTACTTCTGCGACTTTTTCTATGGCTTCTGTCTCTTCAACTTTTTTCTATGGCTTCTGCCTCTTCGACTTTTTCTTCGACTTCTACTTCTTCGACTGTTTCTATGGCTTCTGCCTCTTCGACTTCTCCTTCGACTGTTTCTATGGCTTCTGCCTCTTCGACTTTTTCTTCGAATTTTTTCTATGGCTTCTGCTTGTTTGACTTCTACTTCTTAGACTTTATCTATGGCTTCTGCCTCTTCGACTTCTCCTTTGACTTTTTCTATGGCTTCTGCCTCTTTGACTTTTTCTTCAACTTCTACTTCTTTGACTTTTTCTATGGCTTCTGCCTCTTCGACTTTTTCTTTGATTTTTTTCTATGGCTTCTGCATCTTCGAATTTTACTTCTTCTACTTTTTCTATGGCTTCTGCCTCTTCGACTTTTTCTTCGACTTCTACTTCTTCGACTTTTTCGATGGCTTCTGCCTCTTCAACTTTTTTTTCGATTTTTTTCTATGGCTTCTGCCTCTTCCACTTTTTCTTCAATTTTTTTCTATGGCTTCTGCATCTTTGACTTTTACTTCTTCGACTTTTTCTATGGCTTCTGCCTCTTCGACTTTTTCTTCAATTTTTTTATATGGCTTCTGCCTCTTCGACTTTTTCTTCAACTTCTACTTCTTCGACTTTTTCTATGGCTTCTGCCTCTTCCACTTTTTTTCCGAATTTTTCTATGGCTTCTGCCTCTTCAACTTTTTTCTATGCCTTCTACCTCTTCGACTTTTCCTTCAACTTCTCCTTCTTCAATTTTTTCTATGGCTTCTGCCTCTTCAACTTTTTCTTTGATTTTTTTCTATGGCTTCTGCCTCTTCAACTTTTTTCTATGGCTTCTGCCTCTTCGACTTTTTCTTCAATTTTTTTCTATGGCTTCAGCATCTTCGACAATTTTTTTTTTTGACTTCTACTTCTTCCACTGTTTCTATGGCTTCTGCCTCTTCGACTTTTTCTTCGACTTCTACTTCTTCGACTTTTTCTATGGCTTCTGCCTCTTCGACATTTTTTTCTAATTTTTCTATGGCTTCTGCCTCTTCCACTTTTTTCTATGGCTTCTACCTCTTCGACTTTTTCTTCGACTTCTACTTCTTCGACTTTTTTTTATGGCTTCTGCCTCTTCGACTTTTTCTTCGATTTTTTTCTATGGCTTCTGCCTCTTTGACTTTTTTTTCTAATTTTTCTATGGCTTCTGCCCCTTCAACTTTTTTCTATGGCTTCTGCCTCTTCGACTTTTTCTTCAAATTTTTTCTATGGCTTCTACATCTTCGACAATTTTTTTTTTTACTTCTACTTCGACTGTTTCTATTGCTTCTGCCTCTTCGACTTTTTCTTCGACTTCTACTTCTTCGACTTTTTCTATGGCTTCTGCCTCTTCGACTTTTTTTCGATTTCTTTCTATGGCTTCTGCATCTTCGACTTTTACTTCTTCGACTTTTTCTATGGCTTCTGCCTCTTCGACTTTTTCGTCGATTTTTTTTCTATGGCTTCTGCTTCTTCGACTTCTACTTCTTCGACTTTTTCTATGGCTTCTGCCTCTTCAACTTTTTTCTATGGCTTCTACCTCTTCGACTTTTCCTTCAACTTCTACTTCTTCAATTCTTTCTATGGCTTCTGCCTCTTCAACTTTTTCTTTGATTTTTTTCTATGGCTTCTGCCTCTTCAACTTTTTTCTATGGCTTCTGCCTCTTCGACTTTTTCTTCAATTTTTTTCTATGGCTTCAGCATCTTCAACAATTTTTTTTTTTTTGACTTCTACTTCTTCGACTGTTTCTATGGCTTCTGCCTCTTCGACTTTTTCTTTGATTTTTTTCTATGGCTTCTGCCTCTTTGCCTTTTTTTTTAATTTTTCTATGGCTTCTGCCTCTTCAACTTTTTTCTATGGCTTCTGCCTCTTTGACTTTTTCTTCGATTTTTTTCTATGGCTTCTGCCTCTTCGACTTTTTCTTCGACTTCTACTTCTTCGACTTTTTCGATGGCTTCTGCCTCTTCAACTTTTTTTTCGATTTTTTCTATGGCTTCTGCCTCTTCCACTTTTTCTTCAATTTTTTTCTATGGCTTCTGCATCTTTGACTTTTACTTCTTCGACTTTTTCTATGGCTTCTGCCTCTTCGATTTTTTTCTTCAATTTTTTTATATGGCTTCTGCCTCTTCGACTTTTTCTTCGACTTCTACTTCTTCGACTTTTTCTATGGCTTCTGCCTCTTCCACTTTTTTTCCGAATTTTTCTATGGCTTCTGCCTCTTCAACTTTTTTCTATGCCTTCTACCTCTTCGACTTTTCCTTCAGCTTCTACTTTTTCAATTTTTTCTATGGCTTCTGCCTCTTCAACTTTTTCTTTGATTTTTTTCTATGGCTTCTGACTCTTCAACTTTTTTCTATGGCTTCTGCATCTTCGAATTTTACTTCTTCTACTTTTTCTATGGCTTCTGCCTCTTCGACTTTTTCTTCGACTTCTACTTCTTCGACTTTTTCGATGGCTTCTGCCTCTTCAACTTTTTTTTCGATTTTTTCTATGGCTTCTGCCTCTTCCACTTTTTCTTCAATTTTTTTCTATGGCTTCTGCATCTTTGACTTTTACTTCTTCGACTTTTTCTATGGCTTCTGCGTCTTCGACTTTTTCTTCAATTTTTTTATATGGCTTCTGCCTCTTCGACTTTTTCTTCGACTTCTACTTCTTCGACTTTTACTATGGCTTCTGCCTCTTCCACTTTTTTTCCGAATTTTTCTATGGCTTCTGCCTCTTCAACTTTTTTCTATGCCTTCTACCTCTTCGACTTTTCCTTCAACTTCTACTTCTTCAATTTTTTCTATGGCTTCTGCCTCTTCAACTTTTTCTTTGATTTTTTTCTATGGCTTCTGCCTCTTCAACTTTTTTCTATGGCTTCTGCCTCTTCGACTTTTTCTTCAATTTTTTTCTATGGCTTCAGCATCTTCGACAATTTTTTTTTTGACTTCTACTTCTTCTACTGTTTCTATGGCTTCTGCCTCTTCGACTTTTTCTTCGACTTCTACTTCTTCGACTTTTTCTATGGCTTCTGCCTCTTCGACATTTTTTTCTAATTTTTCTATGGCTTCTGCCTCTTCCACTTTTTTCTATGGCTTCTACCTCTTCGACTTTTTCTTCGACTTCTACTTCTTCGACTTTTTTTTATGGCTTCTGCCTCTTCGACTTTTTCTTCGATTTTTTTCTATGGCTTCTGCCTCTTTGACTTTTTTTTCTAATTTTTCTATGGCTTCTGCCCCTTCAACTTTTTTCTATGGCTTCTGTCTCTTCGACTTTTTCTTCAAATTTTTTCTATGGCTTCTGCATCTTCGACAATTTTTTTTTTTACTTCTACTTCGACTGTTTCTATGGCTTCTGCCTCTTCGACTTTTTCTTCGACTTCTACTTCTTCGACTTTTTCTATGGCTTCTGCCTCTTCGACTTTTTCTTCGATTTTTTTCTATGGCTTCTGCATCTTCGACTTTTACTTCTTCGACTTTTTCTATGGCTTCTGCCTCTTCGACTTTTTCTTCGATTTTTTTCTATGGCTTCTGCTTCTTCGACTTCTACTTCTTCGACTTTTTCTATGGCTTCTGCCTCTTCAACTTTTTTCTATGGCTTCTACCTCTTCGACTTTTCCTTCAACTTCTACTTCTTCAATTCTTTCTATGGCTTCTGCCTCTTCAACTTTTTCTTTGATTTTTTTCTATGGCTTCTGCCTCTTCAACTTTTTTCTATGGCTTCTGCCTCTTCGACTTTTTCTTCAATTTTTTTCTATGGCTTCAGCATCTTCAACAATTTTTTTTTTTTTTGACTTCTACTTCTTCGACTGTTTCTATGGCTTCTGCCTCTTCGACTTTTTCTTTGATTTTTTTCTATGGCTTCTGCCTCTTTGCCTTTTTTTTGAATTTTTCTATGGCTTCTGCCTCTTCAACTTTTTTCTATGGCTTCTGCCTCTTTGACTTTTTCTTCGATTTTTTTCTATGGCTTCTGCCTCTTCGACTTTTACTTCGACTTCTACTTCTTCGGCTTTTTCTATGGCTTCTGCCTCTTCGACTTTTTTTTTTCTAATTTTTCCATCGCTTCTGCCTCTTCAACTTTTTTCTATGGCTTCTACCTCTTCCACTTTTTCTTCAACTTCTACTTGTTTGATTTTTTTCTATGGCTTCTGCATCTTTGACTTTTACTTCTTCGACTTTTTCCTATGGCTTCTGCCTCTTCGACTTTTTCTTCGACTTCTACTTCTTCGACTTTTTCTTCGACTTCTACTTCTTCGACTTTTTCTATGGCTTCTGCCTCTTCGACTTTTTCTTCGATTTTTTTCTATAGCTTCTGCATCTTCGACTTTTACTTCTTCGACTTTTTCTATGGCTTCTGCCTCTTCGACTTTTTCTTCAACTTTTACTTCTTCGACTTTTTCTATAGCTTCTGCCTCTTCGACTTTTTCTTCAACTTCTACTTCTTCGACTTTTTCTATGGCTTCTGCCTCTTCGACTTTTTCTTCGACTTCTACTTCTTCGACTTTTTCTATGGCTTCTGCCTCTTCGACTTCTACTTCTTCGACTTTTTCTATGGCTTCTGCCTCTTCAACTTTTTTCTATACCTTCTACCTCTTCGACTTTTTCTTCAACTTCTACTTCTTCGACTTTTTCTTGGACTTCTACTTCTTCGACTGTTTCTATGGCTTCTGCCTCTTCGACTTTTTCTTCGAATTTTTTCTATGGCTTCTGCATCTTCGACTTCTACTTCTTCGACTTTTTCTATGGCTTCTGCCTCTTTGACTTTTTCTTCGATTTTTTTCTATGGCTTCTGCATCTTCGACTTTTGCTTCTTCGAATTTTTCTATGGCTTCTGCCTCTTGGACTTTTTCTTCGATTTTTTTCTATGGCTTCTGCCTCTTCGACTTCTACTTCTTCGACTTTTTCTATGGCTTCTGCATCTTCGACTTCTACTTCTTTGCCTTTTTCTATGGCTTCTGCCTCTTCTACTTTTTCTTTGATTTTTTTCTATGGCTTCTGCATCTTCGACTTCTACTTCTTCGACTTTTTCTATGGCTTCTGCCTCTTCGACTTTTTCTTCGATTTTTTTCTATGGCTTCTGCATCTTCGACTTTTACTTCTTCAACTTTTTCTATGGCTTCTGCCTCTTCTACTTTTTCTTCGATTTTTTTCTAGGGCTTCTGCATCTTCGACTTCTACTTCTTCGACTTTTTCTATGGCTTCTGCCTCTTCGACTTTTTCTTCGATTTTTTTCTATGGCTTCTGCATCTTCGACTTTTACTTCTTCAACTTTTTCTATGGCTTCTGCCTCTTCGACTTTTTCTTCGACTTCTACTTCTTCGACTTTTTCTATGGCTTCTGCCTCTTCGACTTTTTCTTCAATTTTTTTCTATGGCTTCTGCATCTTCGACAATTTTTTTTGGACTTCTAATTCGACTGTTTCCATGGCTTCTGCATCTTCGACTTTTACTTCTTCGACTTTTTCTATGGCTTCTGCCTCTTCGACTTTTTCTTCGACTTCTACTTCTTCGACTTTTTCTATGGCTTCTGCCTCTTCGACTTTTACTTCTTCGACTTCTTCTATGGCTTCTGCCTCTTGGACTTTTTTTTCTAATTTTTCTATGGCTTCTGCCTCTTCAACTTTTTTTATGGCTTCTACCTCTTCCACTTTTTCTTCAACTTCTACTTCTTCGATTTTTTTCTATGGCTTCTGCCTCTTCGACTTTTTCTTCAATTTTTTTCTATGGCTTCTGCCTCTTCGACTATTTCTTCTTCGACTTTTTCTATGGCTTCTGCATCTTCGACTTCTACTTCTTCGACTTTTTCTATGGCTTCTGCCTCTTCGACTTTTTCTTCGATTTTTTTCGATGGCTTCTGCCTCTTCGACTTTTTCTTCAACTTCTACTTCTTCAATTTTTTCTATGGCTTCTGCCTCTTCAACTTTTTCTTTGATTTTTTTTCTATAGCTTCTGCATCTTCGACTTTTACTTCTTCGACTTTTTCTATGGCTTCTGCCTCTTCGACTTTTTCTTCAACTTTTACTTCTTCGACTTTTTCTATGGCTTCTGCCTCTTCGACTTTTTCTTCAACTTCTACTTCTTCGACTTTTTCTATGGCTTCTGCCTCTTCCACTTTTTCTTCGACTTCTACTTCTTCGACTTTTTCTATGGCTTCTGCCTCTTCCACTTTTTCTTCGACTTCTACTTCTTCGACTTTTTCTATGGCTTCTGCCTCTTCCACTTTTTCTTCGACTTCTACTTCTTCGACTTCTTCTATGGCTTCTGCCTCTTCGACTTTTTTTCTAATTTTTCTATGGCTTCTGCCTCTTCAACTTTTTTTATGGCTTCTACCTCTTCCACTTTTTCTTCAACTTCTACTTCTTCGATTTTTTTCTATGGCTTCTGCCTCTTCGACTTTTACTTCTTCAACTTTTTCTATGGCTTCTGCCTCTTCGACTTTTTCTTCGATTTTTTTCTATGGCTTCTGCATCTTCGACTTTTACTTCTTCAACTTTTTCTATGGCTTCTGCCTCTTTGACTTTTTCTTCCATTTTTTTCTATGGCTTCTGCCTCTACGACTTTTTCTATGGCTTCTGCCTCTTCGACTTTTTCTATGGCTTCTGCCTCTTCAACTTTTTTCTATGGCTTCTACCTCTTCGACTTTTTCTTCGACTTCTACTTCTTCGATTTTTTTCTATGGCTTCTGCCTCTTCGACTTTTTCTCCGACTTCTACTTCTGCGACTTTTTCTATGGCTTCTGTCTCTTCAACTTTTTTCTATGGCTTCTGCCTCTTCGACTTTTTCTTCAACTTCTACTTCTTCGACTTTTTCTATGGCTACTGCCTCTTCCACTTTTTCTTCGACTTCTACTTCTTCGACTTTTTCTATGGCTTCTGCCTCTTCGACTTTTTCTTCGACTTCTACTTCTTCGACTTCTTCTATGGCTTCTGCCTCTTCGACATTTTTTTCTAATTTTTCTATGGCTTCTACCTCTTCCACTTTTTCTTCAACTTCTACTTCTTCGATTTTTTTCTATGGCTTCTGCCTCTTCGACTTTTTCTTCGATTTTTTTCTATGGCTTCTGCATCTTCGACTTTTTCTATTTCTTCTGCCTCTTCGACTTTTTTTTCGACTTTTTCTATGGCTTCTGCCTCTTCAACTTTTTTCTATGGCTTCTACCTCTTCTACTTTTTCTTCGACTTCTACTTCTTCAACTTTTTCTATGGCTTCTGCCTCTTCGACTTTTTCTTTAATTTTTTTCTATGGCTTCTGCCTCTTCGACTTTTTCTCCGACTTCTACTTCTGCGACTTTTTCTATGGCTTCTGTCTCTTCAACTTTTTTCTATGGCTTCTGCCTCTTCGACTTTTTCTTCGACTTCTACTTCTTCGACTGTTTCTATGGCTTCTGCCTCTTCGACTTCTCCTTCGACTGTTTCTATGGCTTCTGCCTCTTCGACTTTTTCTTCGAATTTTTTCTATGGCTTCTGCTTGTTTGACTTCTACTTCTTAGACTTTATCTATGGCTTCTGCCTCTTCGACTTCTCCTTTGACTTTTTCTATGGCTTCTGCCTCTTTGACTTTTTCTTCAACTTCTACTTCTTTGACTTTTTCTATGGCTTCTGCCTCTTCGACTTTTTCTTTGATTTTTTTCTATGGCTTCTGCATCTTCGAATTTTACTTCTTCTACTTTTTCTATGGCTTCTGCCTCTTCGACTTTTTCTTCGACTTCTACTTCTTCGACTTTTTCGATGGCTTCTGCCTCTTCAACTTTTTTTTCGATTTTTTTCTATGGCTTCTGCCTCTTCCACTTTTTCTTCAATTTTTTTCTATGGCTTCTGCATCTTTGACTTTTACTTCTTCGACTTTTTCTATGGCTTCTGCCTCTTCGACTTTTTCTTCAATTTTTTTATATGGCTTCTGCCTCTTCGACTTTTTCTTCAACTTCTACTTCTTCGACTTTTTCTATGGCTTCTGCCTCTTCCACTTTTTTTCCGAATTTTTCTATGGCTTCTGCCTCTTCAACTTTTTTCTATGCCTTCTACCTCTTCGACTTTTCCTTCAACTTCTCCTTCTTCAATTTTTTCTATGGCTTCTGCCTCTTCAACTTTTTCTTTGATTTTTTTCTATGGCTTCTGCCTCTTCAACTTTTTTCTATGGCTTCTGCCTCTTCGACTTTTTCTTCAATTTTTTTCTATGGCTTCAGCATCTTCGACAATTTTTTTTTTTGACTTCTACTTCTTCCACTGTTTCTATGGCTTCTGCCTCTTCGACTTTTTCTTCGACTTCTACTTCTTCGACTTTTTCTATGGCTTCTGCCTCTTCGACATTTTTTTCTAATTTTTCTATGGCTTCTGCCTCTTCCACTTTTTTCTATGGCTTCTACCTCTTCGACTTTTTCTTCGACTTCTACTTCTTCGACTTTTTTTTATGGCTTCTGCCTCTTCGACTTTTTCTTCGATTTTTTTCTATGGCTTCTGCCTCTTTGACTTTTTTTTCTAATTTTTCTATGGCTTCTGCCCCTTCAACTTTTTTCTATGGCTTCTGCCTCTTCGACTTTTTCTTCAAATTTTTTCTATGGCTTCTACATCTTCGACAATTTTTTTTTTTACTTCTACTTCGACTGTTTCTATTGCTTCTGCCTCTTCGACTTTTTCTTCGACTTCTACTTCTTCGACTTTTTCTATGGCTTCTGCCTCTTCGACTTTTTTTCGATTTCTTTCTATGGCTTCTGCATCTTCGACTTTTACTTCTTCGACTTTTTCTATGGCTTCTGCCTCTTCGACTTTTTCGTCGATTTTTTTTCTATGGCTTCTGCTTCTTCGACTTCTACTTCTTCGACTTTTTCTATGGCTTCTGCCTCTTCAACTTTTTTCTATGGCTTCTACCTCTTCGACTTTTCCTTCAACTTCTACTTCTTCAATTCTTTCTATGGCTTCTGCCTCTTCAACTTTTTCTTTGATTTTTTTCTATGGCTTCTGCCTCTTCAACTTTTTTCTATGGCTTCTGCCTCTTCGACTTTTTCTTCAATTTTTTTCTATGGCTTCAGCATCTTCAACAATTTTTTTTTTTTTGACTTCTACTTCTTCGACTGTTTCTATGGCTTCTGCCTCTTCGACTTTTTCTTTGATTTTTTTCTATGGCTTCTGCCTCTTTGCCTTTTTTTTCTAATTTTTCTATGGCTTCTGCCTCTTCAACTTTTTTCTATGGCTTCTGCCTCTTTGACTTTTTCTTCGATTTTTTTCTATGGCTTCTGCCTCTTCGACTTTTTCTTCGACTTCTACTTCTTCGACTTTTTCGATGGCTTCTGCCTCTTCAACTTTTTTTTCGATTTTTTCTATGGCTTCTGCCTCTTCCACTTTTTCTTCAATTTTTTTCTATGGCTTCTGCATCTTTGACTTTTACTTCTTCGACTTTTTCTATGGCTTCTGCCTCTTCGATTTTTTTCTTCAATTTTTTTATATGGCTTCTGCCTCTTCGACTTTTTCTTCGACTTCTACTTCTTCGACTTTTTCTATGGCTTCTGCCTCTTCCACTTTTTTTCCGAATTTTTCTATGGCTTCTGCCTCTTCAACTTTTTTCTATGCCTTCTACCTCTTCGACTTTTCCTTCAGCTTCTACTTTTTCAATTTTTTCTATGGCTTCTGCCTCTTCAACTTTTTCTTTGATTTTTTTCTATGGCTTCTGACTCTTCAACTTTTTTCTATGGCTTCTGCATCTTCGAATTTTACTTCTTCTACTTTTTCTATGGCTTCTGCCTCTTCGACTTTTTCTTCGACTTCTACTTCTTCGACTTTTTCTATGGCTTCTGCCTCTTCGACTTTTTCTTCGACTTCTTCGATTTTTCTATGGCTTCTGCCTCTTCCACTTTTTCTTCAATTTTTTTCTATGGCTTCTGCATCTTTGACTTTTACTTCTTCGACTTTTTCTATGGCTTCTGCGTCTTCGACTTTTTCTTCAATTTTTTTATATGGCTTCTGCCTCTTCGACTTTTTCTTCGACTTCTACTTCTTCGACTTTTACTATGGCTTCTGCCTCTTCCACTTTTTTTCCGAATTTTTCTATGGCTTCTGCCTCTTCAACTTTTTTCTATGCCTTCTACCTCTTCGACTTTTCCTTCAACTTCTACTTCTTCAATTTTTTCTATGGCTTCTGCCTCTTCAACTTTTTCTTTGATTTTTTTCTATGGCTTCTGCCTCTTCAACTTTTTTCTATGGCTTCTGCCTCTTCGACTTTTTCTTCAATTTTTTTCTATGGCTTCAGCATCTTCGACAATTTTTTTTTTGACTTCTACTTCTTCTACTGTTTCTATGGCTTCTGCCTCTTCGACTTTTTCTTCGACTTCTACTTCTTCGACTTTTTCTATGGCTTCTGCCTCTTCGACATTTTTTTCTAATTTTTCTATGGCTTCTGCCTCTTCCACTTTTTTCTATGGCTTCTACCTCTTCGACTTTTTCTTCGACTTCTACTTCTTCGACTTTTTTTTATGGCTTCTGCCTCTTCGACTTTTTCTTCGATTTTTTTCTATGGCTTCTGCCTCTTTGACTTTTTTTTCTAATTTTTCTATGGCTTCTGCCCCTTCAACTTTTTTCTATGGCTTCTGTCTCTTCGACTTTTTCTTCAAATTTTTTCTATGGCTTCTGCATCTTCGACAATTTTTTTTTTTACTTCTACTTCGACTGTTTCTATGGCTTCTGCCTCTTCGACTTTTTCTTCGACTTCTACTTCTTCGACTTTTTCTATGGCTTCTGCCTCTTCGACTTTTTCTTCGATTTTTTTCTATGGCTTCTGCATCTTCGACTTTTACTTCTTCGACTTTTTCTATGGCTTCTGCCTCTTCGACTTTTTCTTCGATTTTTTTCTATGGCTTCTGCTTCTTCGACTTCTACTTCTTCGACTTTTTCTATGGCTTCTGCCTCTTCAACTTTTTTCTATGGCTTCTACCTCTTCGACTTTTCCTTCAACTTCTACTTCTTCAATTCTTTCTATGGCTTCTGCCTCTTCAACTTTTTCTTTGATTTTTTTCTATGGCTTCTGCCTCTTCAACTTTTTTCTATGGCTTCTGCCTCTTCGACTTTTTCTTCAATTTTTTTCTATGGCTTCAGCATCTTCAACAATTTTTTTTTTTTTTGACTTCTACTTCTTCGACTGTTTCTATGGCTTCTGCCTCTTCGACTTTTTCTTTGATTTTTTTCTATGGCTTCTGCCTCTTTGCCTTTTTTTTGAATTTTTCTATGGCTTCTGCCTCTTCAACTTTTTTCTATGGCTTCTGCCTCTTTGACTTTTTCTTCGATTTTTTTCTATGGCTTCTGCCTCTTCGACTTTTACTTCGACTTCTACTTCTTCGGCTTTTTCTATGGCTTCTGCCTCTTCGACTTTTTTTTTTCTAATTTTTCCATCGCTTCTGCCTCTTCAACTTTTTTCTATGGCTTCTACCTCTTCCACTTTTTCTTCAACTTCTACTTGTTTGATTTTTTTCTATGGCTTCTGCATCTTTGACTTTTACTTCTTCGACTTTTTCCTATGGCTTCTGCCTCTTCGACTTTTTCTTCGACTTCTACTTCTTCGACTTTTTCTTCGACTTCTACTTCTTCGACTTTTTCTATGGCTTCTGCCTCTTCGACTTTTTCTTCGATTTTTTTCTATAGCTTCTGCATCTTCGACTTTTACTTCTTCGACTTTTTCTATGGCTTCTGCCTCTTCGACTTTTTCTTCAACTTTTACTTCTTCGACTTTTTCTATAGCTTCTGCCTCTTCGACTTTTTCTTCAACTTCTACTTCTTCGACTTTTTCTATGGCTTCTGCCTCTTCGACTTTTTCTTCGACTTCTACTTCTTCGACTTTTTCTATGGCTTCTGCCTCTTCGACTTCTACTTCTTCGACTTTTTCTATGGCTTCTGCCTCTTCAACTTTTTTCTATACCTTCTACCTCTTCGACTTTTTCTTCAACTTCTACTTCTTCGACTTTTTCTTGGACTTCTACTTCTTCGACTGTTTCTATGGCTTCTGCCTCTTCGACTTTTTCTTCGAATTTTTTCTATGGCTTCTGCATCTTCGACTTCTACTTCTTCGACTTTTTCTATGGCTTCTGCCTCTTTGACTTTTTCTTCGATTTTTTTCTATGGCTTCTGCATCTTCGACTTTTGCTTCTTCGAATTTTTCTATGGCTTCTGCCTCTTGGACTTTTTCTTCGATTTTTTTCTATGGCTTCTGCCTCTTCGACTTCTACTTCTTCGACTTTTTCTATGGCTTCTGCATCTTCGACTTCTACTTCTTTGCCTTTTTCTATGGCTTCTGCCTCTTCTACTTTTTCTTCGATTTTTTTCTATGGCTTCTGCATCTTCGACTTCTACTTCTTCGACTTTTTCTATGGCTTCTGCCTCTTCTACTTTTTCTTCGATTTTTTTCTATGGCTTCTGCATCTTCGACTTCTACTTCTTCGACTTTTTCTATGGCTTCTGCCTCTTCGACTTTTTCTTCGATTTTTTTCTATGGCTTCTGCATCTTCGACTTTTACTTCTTCAACTTTTTCTATGGCTTCTGCCTCTTCGACTTTTTCTTCGATTTTTTTCTATGGCTTCTGCCTCTTCGACTTTTTCTTCGACTTCTACTTCTTCGACTTTTTCTATGGCTTCTGCCTCTTCGACTTTTTCTTCAATTTTTTTCTATGGCTTCTGCATCTTCGACAATTTTTTTTGGACTTCTAATTCGACTGTTTCCATGGCTTCTGCATCTTCGACTTTTACTTCTTCGACTTTTTCTATGGCTTCTGCCTCTTCGACTTTTTCTTCGACTTCTACTTCTTCGACTTTTTCTATGGCTTCTGCCTCTTCGACTTTTACTTCTTCGACTTCTTCTATGGCTTCTGCCTCTTGGACTTTTTTTTCTAATTTTTCTATGGCTTCTGCCTCTTCAACTTTTTTTATGGCTTCTACCTCTTCCACTTTTTCTTCAACTTCTACTTCTTCGATTTTTTTCTATGGCTTCTGCCTCTTCGACTTTTTCTTCAATTTTTTTCTATGGCTTCTGCCTCTTCGACTATTTCTTCTTCGACTTTTTCTATGGCTTCTGCATCTTCGACTTCTACTTCTTCGACTTTTTCTATGGCTTCTGCCTCTTCGACTTTTTCTTCGATTTTTTTCGATGGCTTCTGCCTCTTCGACTTTTTCTTCAACTTCTACTTCTTCAATTTTTTCTATGGCTTCTGCCTCTTCAACTTTTTCTTTGATTTTTTTTCTATAGCTTCTGCATCTTCGACTTTTACTTCTTCGACTTTTTCTATGGCTTCTGCCTCTTCGACTTTTTCTTCAACTTTTACTTCTTCGACTTTTTCTATGGCTTCTGCCTCTTCGACTTTTTCTTCAACTTCTACTTCTTCGACTTTTTCTATGGCTTCTGCCTCTTCCACTTTTTCTTCGACTTCTACTTCTTCGACTTTTTCTATGGCTTCTGCCTCTTCCACTTTTTCTTCGACTTCTACTTCTTCGACTTTTTCTATGGCTTCTGCCTCTTCCACTTTTTCTTCGACTTCTACTTCTTCGACTTCTTCTATGGCTTCTGCCTCTTCGACTTTTTTTCTAATTTTTCTATGGCTTCTGCCTCTTCAACTTTTTTTATGGCTTCTACCTCTTCCACTTTTTCTTCAACTTCTACTTCTTCGATTTTTTTCTATGGCTTCTGCCTCTTCGACTTTTACTTCTTCAACTTTTTCTATGGCTTCTGCCTCTTCGACTTTTTCTTCGATTTTTTTCTATGGCTTCTGCATCTTCGACTTTTACTTCTTCAACTTTTTCTATGGCTTCTGCCTCTTTGACTTTTTCTTCCATTTTTTTCTATGGCTTCTGCCTCTACGACTTTTTCTATGGCTTCTGCCTCTTCGACTTTTTCTATGGCTTCTGCCTCTTCAACTTTTTTCTATGGCTTCTACCTCTTCGACTTTTTCTTCGACTTCTACTTCTTCGATTTTTTTCTATGGCTTCTGCCTCTTCGACTTTTTCTCCGACTTCTACTTCTGCGACTTTTTCTATGGCTTCTGTCTCTTCAACTTTTTTCTATGGCTTCTGCCTCTTCGACTTTTTCTTCAACTTCTACTTCTTCGACTTTTTCTATGGCTACTGCCTCTTCCACTTTTTCTTCGACTTCTACTTCTTCGACTTTTTCTATGGCTTCTGCCTCTTCGACTTTTTCTTCGACTTCTACTTCTTCGACTTCTTCTATGGCTTCTGCCTCTTCGACATTTTTTTCTAATTTTTCTATGGCTTCTACCTCTTCCACTTTTTCTTCAACTTCTACTTCTTCGATTTTTTTCTATGGCTTCTGCCTCTTCGACTTTTTCTTCGATTTTTTTCTATGGCTTCTGCATCTTCGACTTTTTCTATTTCTTCTGCCTCTTCGACTTTTTTTTCGACTTTTTCTATGGCTTCTGCCTCTTCAACTTTTTTCTATGGCTTCTACCTCTTCTACTTTTTCTTCGACTTCTACTTCTTCAACTTTTTCTATGGCTTCTGCCTCTTCGACTTTTTCTTTAATTTTTTTCTATGGCTTCTGCCTCTTCGACTTTTTCTCCGACTTCTACTTCTGCGACTTTTTCTATGGCTTCTGTCTCTTCAACTTTTTTCTATGGCTTCTGCCTCTTCGACTTTTTCTTCGACTTCTACTTCTTCGACTGTTTCTATGGCTTCTGCCTCTTCGACTTCTCCTTCGACTGTTTCTATGGCTTCTGCCTCTTCGACTTTTTCTTCGAATTTTTTCTATGGCTTCTGCTTGTTTGACTTCTACTTCTTAGACTTTATCTATGGCTTCTGCCTCTTCGACTTCTCCTTTGACTTTTTCTATGGCTTCTGCCTCTTTGACTTTTTCTTCAACTTCTACTTCTTTGACTTTTTCTATGGCTTCTGCCTCTTCGACTTTTTCTTTGATTTTTTTCTATGGCTTCTGCATCTTCGAATTTTACTTCTTCTACTTTTTCTATGGCTTCTGCCTCTTCGACTTTTTCTTCGACTTCTACTTCTTCGACTTTTTCGATGGCTTCTGCCTCTTCAACTTTTTTTTCGATTTTTTTCTATGGCTTCTGCCTCTTCCACTTTTTCTTCAATTTTTTTCTATGGCTTCTGCATCTTTGACTTTTACTTCTTCGACTTTTTCTATGGCTTCTGCCTCTTCGACTTTTTCTTCAATTTTTTTATATGGCTTCTGCCTCTTCGACTTTTTCTTCAACTTCTACTTCTTCGACTTTTTCTATGGCTTCTGCCTCTTCCACTTTTTTTCCGAATTTTTCTATGGCTTCTGCCTCTTCAACTTTTTTCTATGCCTTCTACCTCTTCGACTTTTCCTTCAACTTCTCCTTCTTCAATTTTTTCTATGGCTTCTGCCTCTTCAACTTTTTCTTTGATTTTTTTCTATGGCTTCTGCCTCTTCAACTTTTTTCTATGGCTTCTGCCTCTTCGACTTTTTCTTCAATTTTTTTCTATGGCTTCAGCATCTTCGACAATTTTTTTTTTTTGACTTCTACTTCTTCCACTGTTTCTATGGCTTCTGCCTCTTCGACTTTTTCTTCGACTTCTACTTCTTCGACTTTTTCTATGGCTTCTGCCTCTTCGACATTTTTTTCTAATTTTTCTATGGCTTCTGCCTCTTCCACTTTTTTCTATGGCTTCTACCTCTTCGACTTTTTCTTCGACTTCTACTTCTTCGACTTTTTTTTATGGCTTCTGCCTCTTCGACTTTTTCTTCGATTTTTTTCTATGGCTTCTGCCTCTTTGACTTTTTTTTCTAATTTTTCTATGGCTTCTGCCCCTTCAACTTTTTTCTATGGCTTCTGCCTCTTCGACTTTTTCTTCAAATTTTTTCTATGGCTTCTACATCTTCGACAATTTTTTTTTTTACTTCTACTTCGACTGTTTCTATTGCTTCTGCCTCTTCGACTTTTTCTTCGACTTCTACTTCTTCGACTTTTTCTATGGCTTCTGCCTCTTCGACTTTTTTTCGATTTCTTTCTATGGCTTCTGCATCTTCGACTTTTACTTCTTCGACTTTTTCTATGGCTTCTGCCTCTTCGACTTTTTCGTCGATTTTTTTTCTATGGCTTCTGCTTCTTCGACTTCTACTTCTTCGACTTTTTCTATGGCTTCTGCCTCTTCAACTTTTTTCTATGGCTTCTACCTCTTCGACTTTTCCTTCAACTTCTACTTCTTCAATTCTTTCTATGGCTTCTGCCTCTTCAACTTTTTCTTTGATTTTTTTCTATGGCTTCTGCCTCTTCAACTTTTTTCTATGGCTTCTGCCTCTTCGACTTTTTCTTCAATTTTTTTCTATGGCTTCAGCATCTTCAACAATTTTTTTTTTTTTGACTTCTACTTCTTCGACTGTTTCTATGGCTTCTGCCTCTTCGACTTTTTCTTTGATTTTTTTCTATGGCTTCTGCCTCTTTGCCTTTTTTTTCTAATTTTTCTATGGCTTCTGCCTCTTCAACTTTTTTCTATGGCTTCTGCCTCTTTGACTTTTTCTTCGATTTTTTTCTATGGCTTCTGCCTCTTCGACTTTTTCTTCGACTTCTACTTCTTCGACTTTTTCGATGGCTTCTGCCTCTTCAACTTTTTTTTCGATTTTTTCTATGGCTTCTGCCTCTTCCACTTTTTCTTCAATTTTTTTCTATGGCTTCTGCATCTTTGACTTTTACTTCTTCGACTTTTTCTATGGCTTCTGCCTCTTCGATTTTTTTCTTCAATTTTTTTATATGGCTTCTGCCTCTTCGACTTTTTCTTCGACTTCTACTTCTTCGACTTTTTCTATGGCTTCTGCCTCTTCCACTTTTTTTCCGAATTTTTCTATGGCTTCTGCCTCTTCAACTTTTTTCTATGCCTTCTACCTCTTCGACTTTTCCTTCAGCTTCTACTTTTTCAATTTTTTCTATGGCTTCTGCCTCTTCAACTTTTTCTTTGATTTTTTTCTATGGCTTCTGACTCTTCAACTTTTTTCTATGGCTTCTGCATCTTCGAATTTTACTTCTTCTACTTTTTCTATGGCTTCTGCCTCTTCGACTTTTTCTTCGACTTCTACTTCTTCGACTTTTTCGATGGCTTCTGCCTCTTCAACTTTTTTTTTCGATTTTTTCTATGGCTTCTGCCTCTTCCACTTTTTCTTCAATTTTTTTCTATGGCTTCTGCATCTTTGACTTTTACTTCTTCGACTTTTTCTATGGCTTCTGCGTCTTCGACTTTTTCTTCAATTTTTTTATATGGCTTCTGCCTCTTCGACTTTTTCTTCGACTTCTACTTCTTCGACTTTTACTATGGCTTCTGCCTCTTCCACTTTTTTTTCCGAATTTTTCTATGGCTTCTGCCTCTTCAACTTTTTTCTATGCCTTCTACCTCTTCGACTTTTCCTTCAACTTCTACTTCTTCAATTTTTTCTATGGCTTCTGCCTCTTCAACTTTTTCTTTGATTTTTTTCTATGGCTTCTGCCTCTTCAACTTTTTTCTATGGCTTCTGCCTCTTCGACTTTTTCTTCAATTTTTTTCTATGGCTTCAGCATCTTCGACAATTTTTTTTTTGACTTCTACTTCTTCTACTGTTTCTATGGCTTCTGCCTCTTCGACTTTTTCTTCGACTTCTACTTCTTCGACTTTTTCTATGGCTTCTGCCTCTTCGACATTTTTTTCTAATTTTTCTATGGCTTCTGCCTCTTCCACTTTTTTCTATGGCTTCTACCTCTTCGACTTTTTCTTCGACTTCTACTTCTTCGACTTTTTTTTATGGCTTCTGCCTCTTCGACTTTTTCTTCGATTTTTTTCTATGGCTTCTGCCTCTTTGACTTTTTTTTCTAATTTTTCTATGGCTTCTGCCCCTTCAACTTTTTTCTATGGCTTCTGTCTCTTCGACTTTTTCTTCAAATTTTTTCTATGGCTTCTGCATCTTCGACAATTTTTTTTTTTACTTCTACTTCTTCTACTGTTTCTATGGCTTCTGCCTCTTCGACTTTTTCTTCGACTTCTACTTCTTCGACTTTTTCTATGGCTTCTGCCTCTTCGACTTTTTCTTCGATTTTTTTCTATGGCTTCTGCATCTTCGACTTTTACTTCTTCGACTTTTTCTATGGCTTCTGCCTCTTCGACTTTTTCTTCGATTTTTTTCTATGGCTTCTGCTTCTTCGACTTCTACTTCTTCGACTTTTTCTATGGCTTCTGCCTCTTCAACTTTTTTCTATGGCTTCTGTCTCTTCGACTTTTTCTTCAAATTTTTTCTATGGCTTCTGCATCTTCGACAATTTTTTTTTTGACTTCTACTTCTTCTACTGTTTCTATGGCTTCTGCCTCTTCGACTTTTTCTTCGACTTCTACTTCTTCGACTTTTTCTATGGCTTCTGCCTCTTCGACTTTTTCTTCGATTTTTTTCTATGGCTTCTGCATCTTCGACTTTTACTTCTTCGACTTTTTCTATGGCTTCTGCCTCTTCGACTTTTTCTTCGATTTTTTTTCTATGGCTTCTGCTTCTTCGACTTCTACTTCTTCGACTTTTTCTATGGCTTCTGCCTCTTCAACTTTTTTCTATGGCTTCTACCTCTTCGACTTTTCCTTCAACTTCTACTTCTTCAATTCTTTCTATGGCTTCTGCCTCTTCAACTTTTTCTTTGATTTTTTTCTATGGCTTCTGCCTCTTCAACTTTTTTCTATGGCTTCTGCCTCTTCGACTTTTTCTTCAATTTTTTTCTATGGCTTCAGCATCTTCAACAATTTTTTTTTTTTTTGACTTCTACTTCTTCGACTGTTTCTATGGCTTCTGCCTCTTCGACTTTTTCTTTGATTTTTTTCTATGGCTTCTGCCTCTTTGCCTTTTTTTTGAATTTTTCTATGGCTTCTGCCTCTTCAACTTTTTTCTATGGCTTCTGCCTCTTTGACTTTTTCTTCGATTTTTTTCTATGGCTTCTGCCTCTTCGACTTTTACTTCGACTTCTACTTCTTCGGCTTTTTCTATGGCTTCTGCCTCTTCGACTTTTTTTTTTCTAATTTTTCCATCGCTTCTGCCTCTTCAACTTTTTTCTATGGCTTCTACCTCTTCCACTTTTTCTTCAACTTCTACTTGTTTGATTTTTTTCTATGGCTTCTGCATCTTTGACTTTTACTTCTTCGACTTTTTCCTATGGCTTCTGCCTCTTCGACTTTTTCTTCGACTTCTACTTCTTCGACTTTTTCTTCGACTTCTACTTCTTCGACTTTTTCTATGGCTTCTGCCTCTTCGACTTTTTCTTCGATTTTTTTCTATAGCTTCTGCATCTTCGACTTTTACTTCTTCGACTTTTTCTATGGCTTCTGCCTCTTCGACTTTTTCTTCAACTTTTACTTCTTCGACTTTTTCTATAGCTTCTGCCTCTTCGACTTTTTCTTCAACTTCTACTTCTTCGACTTTTTCTATGGCTTCTGCCTCTTCGACTTTTTCTTCGACTTCTACTTCTTCGACTTTTTCTATGGCTTCTGCCTCTTCGACTTCTACTTCTTCGACTTTTTCTATGGCTTCTGCCTCTTCAACTTTTTTCTATACCTTCTACCTCTTCGACTTTTTCTTCAACTTCTACTTCTTCGACTTTTTCTTGGACTTCTACTTCTTCGACTGTTTCTATGGCTTCTGCCTCTTCGACTTTTTCTTCGAATTTTTTCTATGGCTTCTGCATCTTCGACTTCTACTTCTTCGACTTTTTCTATGGCTTCTGCCTCTTTGACTTTTTCTTCGATTTTTTTCTATGGCTTCTGCATCTTCGACTTTTGCTTCTTCGAATTTTTCTATGGCTTCTGCCTCTTGGACTTTTTCTTCGATTTTTTTCTATGGCTTCTGCCTCTTCGACTTCTACTTCTTCGACTTTTTCTATGGCTTCTGCATCTTCGACTTCTACTTCTTTGCCTTTTTCTATGGCTTCTGCCTCTTCTACTTTTTCTTCGATTTTTTTCTATGGCTTCTGCATCTTCGACTTCTACTTCTTCGACTTTTTCTATGGCTTCTGCCTCTTCGACTTTTTCTTCGATTTTTTTCTATGGCTTCTGCATCTTCGACTTTTACTTCTTCAACTTTTTCTATGGCTTCTGCCTCTTCTACTTTTTCTTCGATTTTTTTCTATGGCTTCTGCATCTTCGACTTCTACTTCTTCGACTTTTTCTATGGCTTCTGCCTCTTCGACTTTTTCTTCGATTTTTTTCTATGGCTTCTGCATCTTCGACTTTTACTTCTTCAACTTTTTCTATGGCTTCTGCCTCTTCGACTTTTTCTTCGATTTTTTTCTATGGCTTCTGCCTCTTCGACTTTTTCTTCGACTTCTACTTCTTCGACTTTTTCTATGGCTTCTGCCTCTTCGACTTTTTCTTCAATTTTTTTCTATGGCTTCTGCATCTTCGACAATTTTTTTTGGACTTCTAATTCGACTGTTTCCATGGCTTCTGCATCTTCGACTTTTACTTCTTCGACTTTTTCTATGGCTTCTGCCTCTTCGACTTTTTCTTCGACTTCTACTTCTTCGACTTTTTCTATGGCTTCTGCCTCTTCGACTTTTACTTCTTCGACTTCTTCTATGGCTTCTGCCTCTTGGACTTTTTTTTCTAATTTTTCTATGGCTTCTGCCTCTTCAACTTTTTTTATGGCTTCTACCTCTTCCACTTTTTCTTCAACTTCTACTTCTTCGATTTTTTTCTATGGCTTCTGCCTCTTCGACTTTTTCTTCAATTTTTTTCTATGGCTTCTGCCTCTTCGACTATTTCTTCTTCGACTTTTTCTATGGCTTCTGCATCTTCGACTTCTACTTCTTCGACTTTTTCTATGGCTTCTGCCTCTTCGACTTTTTCTTCGATTTTTTTCGATGGCTTCTGCCTCTTCGACTTTTTCTTCAACTTCTACTTCTTCAATTTTTTCTATGGCTTCTGCCTCTTCAACTTTTTCTTTGATTTTTTTTCTATAGCTTCTGCATCTTCGACTTTTACTTCTTCGACTTTTTCTATGGCTTCTGCCTCTTCGACTTTTTCTTCAACTTTTACTTCTTCGACTTTTTCTATGGCTTCTGCCTCTTCGACTTTTTCTTCAACTTCTACTTCTTCGACTTTTTCTATGGCTTCTGCCTCTTCCACTTTTTCTTCGACTTCTACTTCTTCGACTTTTTCTATGGCTTCTGCCTCTTCCACTTTTTCTTCGACTTCTACTTCTTCGACTTCTTCTATGGCTTCTGCCTCTTCGACTTTTTTTCTAATTTTTCTATGGCTTCTGCCTCTTCAACTTTTTTTATGGCTTCTACCTCTTCCACTTTTTCTTCAACTTCTACTTCTTCGATTTTTTTCTATGGCTTCTGCCTCTTCGACTTTTACTTCTTCAACTTTTTCTATGGCTTCTGCCTCTTCGACTTTTTCTTCGATTTTTTTCTATGGCTTCTGCATCTTCGACTTTTACTTCTTCAACTTTTTCTATGGCTTCTGCCTCTTTGACTTTTTCTTCCATTTTTTTCTATGGCTTCTGCCTCTACGACTTTTTCTATGGCTTCTGCCTCTTCGACTTTTTCTATGGCTTCTGCCTCTTCAACTTTTTTCTATGGCTTCTACCTCTTCGACTTTTTCTTCGACTTCTACTTCTTCGATTTTTTTCTATGGCTTCTGCCTCTTCGACTTTTTCTCCGACTTCTACTTCTGCGACTTTTTCTATGGCTTCTGTCTCTTCAACTTTTTTCTATGGCTTCTGCCTCTTCGACTTTTTCTTCAACTTCTACTTCTTCGACTTTTTCTATGGCTACTGCCTCTTCCACTTTTTCTTCGACTTCTACTTCTTCGACTTTTTCTATGGCTTCTGCCTCTTCGACTTTTTCTTCGACTTCTACTTCTTCGACTTCTTCTATGGCTTCTGCCTCTTCGACATTTTTTTCTAATTTTTCTATGGCTTCTACCTCTTCCACTTTTTCTTCAACTTCTACTTCTTCGATTTTTTTCTATGGCTTCTGCCTCTTCGACTTTTTCTTCGATTTTTTTCTATGGCTTCTGCATCTTCGACTTTTTCTATTTCTTCTGCCTCTTCGACTTTTTTTTCGACTTTTTCTATGGCTTCTGCCTCTTCAACTTTTTTCTATGGCTTCTACCTCTTCTACTTTTTCTTCGACTTCTACTTCTTCAACTTTTTCTATGGCTTCTGCCTCTTCGACTTTTTCTTTAATTTTTTTCTATGGCTTCTGCCTCTTCGACTTTTTCTCCGACTTCTACTTCTGCGACTTTTTCTATGGCTTCTGTCTCTTCAACTTTTTTCTATGGCTTCTGCCTCTTCGACTTTTTCTTCGACTTCTACTTCTTCGACTGTTTCTATGGCTTCTGCCTCTTCGACTTCTCCTTCGACTGTTTCTATGGCTTCTGCCTCTTCGACTTTTTCTTCGAATTTTTTCTATGGCTTCTGCTTGTTTGACTTCTACTTCTTAGACTTTATCTATGGCTTCTGCCTCTTCGACTTCTCCTTTGACTTTTTCTATGGCTTCTGCCTCTTTGACTTTTTCTTCAACTTCTACTTCTTTGACTTTTTCTATGGCTTCTGCCTCTTCGACTTTTTCTTTGATTTTTTTCTATGGCTTCTGCATCTTCGAATTTTACTTCTTCTACTTTTTCTATGGCTTCTGCCTCTTCGACTTTTTCTTCGACTTCTACTTCTTCGACTTTTTCGATGGCTTCTGCCTCTTCAACTTTTTTTTTCGATTTTTTTTCTATGGCTTCTGCCTCTTCCACTTTTTCTTCAATTTTTTTCTATGGCTTCTGCATCTTTGACTTTTACTTCTTCGACTTTTTCTATGGCTTCTGCCTCTTCCACTTTTTTTCCGAATTTTTCTATGGCTTCTGCCTCTTCAACTTTTTTCTATGCCTTCTACCTCTTCGACTTTTCCTTCAACTTCTCCTTCTTCAATTTTTTCTATGGCTTCTGCCTCTTCAACTTTTTCTTTGATTTTTTTCTATGGCTTCTGCCTCTTCAACTTTTTTCTATGGCTTCTGCCTCTTCGACTTTTTCTTCAATTTTTTTCTATGGCTTCAGCATCTTCGACAATTTTTTTTTTTTGACTTCTACTTCTTCCACTGTTTCTATGGCTTCTGCCTCTTCGACTTTTTCTTCGACTTCTACTTCTTCGACTTTTTCTATGGCTTCTGCCTCTTCGACATTTTTTTCTAATTTTTCTATGGCTTCTGCCTCTTCCACTTTTTTCTATGGCTTCTACCTCTTCGACTTTTTCTTCGACTTCTACTTCTTCGACTTTTTTTTATGGCTTCTGCCTCTTCGACTTTTTCTTCGATTTTTTTCTATGGCTTCTGCCTCTTTGACTTTTTTTTCTAATTTTTCTATGGCTTCTGCCCCTTCAACTTTTTTCTATGGCTTCTGCCTCTTCGACTTTTTCTTCAAATTTTTTCTATGGCTTCTACATCTTCGACAATTTTTTTTTTTACTTCTACTTCGACTGTTTCTATTGCTTCTGCCTCTTCGACTTTTTCTTCGACTTCTACTTCTTCGACTTTTTCTATGGCTTCTGCCTCTTCGACTTTTTTTCGATTTCTTTCTATGGCTTCTGCATCTTCGACTTTTACTTCTTCGACTTTTTCTATGGCTTCTGCCTCTTCGACTTTTTCGTCGATTTTTTTTCTATGGCTTCTGCTTCTTCGACTTCTACTTCTTCGACTTTTTCTATGGCTTCTGCCTCTTCAACTTTTTTCTATGGCTTCTACCTCTTCGACTTTTCCTTCAACTTCTACTTCTTCAATTCTTTCTATGGCTTCTGCCTCTTCAACTTTTTCTTTGATTTTTTTCTATGGCTTCTGCCTCTTCAACTTTTTTCTATGGCTTCTGCCTCTTCGACTTTTTCTTCAATTTTTTTCTATGGCTTCAGCATCTTCAACAATTTTTTTTTTTTTGACTTCTACTTCTTCGACTGTTTCTATGGCTTCTGCCTCTTCGACTTTTTCTTTGATTTTTTTCTATGGCTTCTGCCTCTTTGCCTTTTTTTTTAATTTTTCTATGGCTTCTGCCTCTTCAACTTTTTTCTATGGCTTCTGCCTCTTTGACTTTTTCTTCGATTTTTTTCTATGGCTTCTGCCTCTTCGACTTTTTCTTCGACTTCTACTTCTTCGACTTTTTCGATGGCTTCTGCCTCTTCAACTTTTTTTTCGATTTTTTCTATGGCTTCTGCCTCTTCCACTTTTTCTTCAATTTTTTTCTATGGCTTCTGCATCTTTGACTTTTACTTCTTCGACTTTTTCTATGGCTTCTGCCTCTTCGATTTTTTTCTTCAATTTTTTTATATGGCTTCTGCCTCTTCGACTTTTTCTTCGACTTCTACTTCTTCGACTTTTTCTATGGCTTCTGCCTCTTCCACTTTTTTTCCGAATTTTTCTATGGCTTCTGCCTCTTCAACTTTTTTCTATGCCTTCTACCTCTTCGACTTTTCCTTCAGCTTCTACTTTTTCAATTTTTTCTATGGCTTCTGCCTCTTCAACTTTTTCTTTGATTTTTTTCTATGGCTTCTGACTCTTCAACTTTTTTCTATGGCTTCTGCATCTTCGAATTTTACTTCTTCTACTTTTTCTATGGCTTCTGCCTCTTCGACTTTTTCTTCGACTTCTACTTCTTCGACTTTTTCGATGGCTTCTGCCTCTTCAACTTTTTTTTCGATTTTTTCTATGGCTTCTGCCTCTTCCACTTTTTCTTCAATTTTTTTCTATGGCTTCTGCATCTTTGACTTTTACTTCTTCGACTTTTTCTATGGCTTCTGCGTCTTCGACTTTTTCTTCAATTTTTTTATATGGCTTCTGCCTCTTCGACTTTTTCTTCGACTTCTACTTCTTCGACTTTTACTATGGCTTCTGCCTCTTCCACTTTTTTTCCGAATTTTTCTATGGCTTCTGCCTCTTCAACTTTTTTCTATGCCTTCTACCTCTTCGACTTTTCCTTCAACTTCTACTTCTTCAATTTTTTCTATGGCTTCTGCCTCTTCAACTTTTTCTTTGATTTTTTTCTATGGCTTCTGCCTCTTCAACTTTTTTCTATGGCTTCTGCCTCTTCGACTTTTTCTTCAATTTTTTTCTATGGCTTCAGCATCTTCGACAATTTTTTTTTTGACTTCTACTTCTTCTACTGTTTCTATGGCTTCTGCCTCTTCGACTTTTTCTTCGACTTCTACTTCTTCGACTTTTTCTATGGCTTCTGCCTCTTCGACATTTTTTTCTAATTTTTCTATGGCTTCTGCCTCTTCCACTTTTTTCTATGGCTTCTACCTCTTCGACTTTTTCTTCGACTTCTACTTCTTCGACTTTTTTTTATGGCTTCTGCCTCTTCGACTTTTTCTTCGATTTTTTTCTATGGCTTCTGCCTCTTTGACTTTTTTTTCTAATTTTTCTATGGCTTCTGCCCCTTCAACTTTTTTCTATGGCTTCTGTCTCTTCGACTTTTTCTTCAAATTTTTTCTATGGCTTCTGCATCTTCGACAATTTTTTTTTTTACTTCTACTTCGACTGTTTCTATGGCTTCTGCCTCTTCGACTTTTTCTTCGACTTCTACTTCTTCGACTTTTTCTATGGCTTCTGCCTCTTCGACTTTTTCTTCGATTTTTTTCTATGGCTTCTGCATCTTCGACTTTTACTTCTTCGACTTTTTCTATGGCTTCTGCCTCTTCGACTTTTTCTTCGATTTTTTTTCTATGGCTTCTGCTTCTTCGACTTCTACTTCTTCGACTTTTTCTATGGCTTCTGCCTCTTCAACTTTTTTCTATGGCTTCTACCTCTTCGACTTTTCCTTCAACTTCTACTTCTTCAATTCTTTCTATGGCTTCTGCCTCTTCAACTTTTTCTTTGATTTTTTTCTATGGCTTCTGCCTCTTCAACTTTTTTCTATGGCTTCTGCCTCTTCGACTTTTTCTTCAATTTTTTTCTATGGCTTCAGCATCTTCAACAATTTTTTTTTTTTTTGACTTCTACTTCTTCGACTGTTTCTATGGCTTCTGCCTCTTCGACTTTTTCTTTGATTTTTTTCTATGGCTTCTGCCTCTTTGCCTTTTTTTTGAATTTTTCTATGGCTTCTGCCTCTTCAACTTTTTTCTATGGCTTCTGCCTCTTTGACTTTTTCTTCGATTTTTTTCTATGGCTTCTGCCTCTTCGACTTTTACTTCGACTTCTACTTCTTCGGCTTTTTCTATGGCTTCTGCCTCTTCGACTTTTTTTTTTCTAATTTTTCCATCGCTTCTGCCTCTTCAACTTTTTTCTATGGCTTCTACCTCTTCCACTTTTTCTTCAACTTCTACTTGTTTGATTTTTTTCTATGGCTTCTGCATCTTTGACTTTTACTTCTTCGACTTTTTCCTATGGCTTCTGCCTCTTCGACTTTTTCTTCGACTTCTACTTCTTCGACTTTTTCTTCGACTTCTACTTCTTCGACTTTTTCTATGGCTTCTGCCTCTTCGACTTTTTCTTCGATTTTTTTCTATAGCTTCTGCATCTTCGACTTTTACTTCTTCGACTTTTTCTATGGCTTCTGCCTCTTCGACTTTTTCTTCAACTTTTACTTCTTCGACTTTTTCTATAGCTTCTGCCTCTTCGACTTTTTCTTCAACTTCTACTTCTTCGACTTTTTCTATGGCTTCTGCCTCTTCGACTTTTTCTTCGACTTCTACTTCTTCGACTTTTTCTATGGCTTCTGCCTCTTCGACTTCTACTTCTTCGACTTTTTCTATGGCTTCTGCCTCTTCAACTTTTTTCTATACCTTCTACCTCTTCGACTTTTTCTTCAACTTCTACTTCTTCGACTTTTTCTTGGACTTCTACTTCTTCGACTGTTTCTATGGCTTCTGCCTCTTCGACTTTTTCTTCGAATTTTTTCTATGGCTTCTGCATCTTCGACTTCTACTTCTTCGACTTTTTCTATGGCTTCTGCCTCTTTGACTTTTTCTTCGATTTTTTTCTATGGCTTCTGCCTCTTCGACTTTTCCTTCGATTTTTTTCTATGGCTTCTGCATCTTCGACTTTTACTTCTTCGACTTTTTCTATGGCTTCTGCCTCTTCGAATTTTCTTCAATTTTTTTCTGTGGCTTCTGCCTCTTTGACTTTTTTTTTCAAATTTTTCTATGGCTTCTGCCTCTTCAACATTTTTCTATGGCTTCTACCTCTTCGACTTTTTCTTCGACTTCTACTTCTTCGACTTTTTCTATGGCTTCTGCCTCTTCAACTTTTTTCTATGGCTTCTGCCTCTTCGACTTTTACTTCTTCGACTTTTTCTATGGCTTCTGCCTCTTGGACTTTTTCTTCGATTTTTTTCTATGGCTTCTGCCTCTTCGACTTTTTCTTCGACTTCTACTTCTTCGACTTTTTCTATGGCTTCTGCCTCTTCGACTTTTTCTTCGATTTTTTTCTATGGCTTCTGCATCTTCGGCTTTTACTTCTACGACTTTTTCTATGGCTTCTGCCTCTTCGACTTTTTCTTCGATTTTTTTCTATGGCTTCTGCCTCTTCGACTTTTTCTTCGACTTCTACTTCTTCGACTTTTTCTATGGCTTCTGCCTCTTCGACTTTTTTTTCTAATTTTTCTATGGCTTCTGCCTCTTCAACTTTTTTCTATGGCTTCTGCCTCTTCGACTTTTTCTTCAATTTTTTTCTATGGCTTCTGCATCTTCGACAATTTTTTTTTACTTCTACTTCGACTGTTTCTAAGGCTTCTGCCTCTTCGAATTTTTCTTCGACTTCTACTTCTTCGACTTTTTCTATGGCTTCTGCCTCTTTGACTTTTTCTTCGATTTTTTTCTATGGCTTCTGCATCTTTGTCTTTTACTTCTTCGACTTTTTCTATGGCTTCTGCCTCTTTGACTTTTTCTTCGATTTTTTTCTATGGCTTCTGCCTCTTCGACTTTTTCTTCGACTTCTACTTCTTCGACTTTTTCTATGGCTTCTGCCTCTTCGACTTTTTTTTTTCTAATTTTTCCATCGCTTCTGCCTCTTCAACTTTCTTCTATGGCTTCTACCTCTTCGACTTTTTCTTCAACTTCTACTTCTTTGATTTTTTTCTATGGCTTCTGCATCTTCGACTTTTACTTCTTCGACTTTTTCTATGGCTTCTGCCTCTTCGACTTTTTCTTCAACTTCTACTTCTTCGACTTTTTCTTCGACTTCTGCCTCTTCGACTTTTTCTATGGCTTCTGCCTCTTCGACTTTATTTTCGACTTTTCCTATGGCTTCTGCCTCTTCAACTTTTTTCTATGGCTTCTACCTCTTCGACTTTTCTTCGACTTCTACTTTCTCGATTTTTTCTATGGCTTCTGCCTCTTCGACTTTTTCTTCGACTTCTACTTCTTCGACTTTTTCTATGGCTTCTGCCTCTTTGACTTTTTCTTCGATTTTTTTCTATGGCTTCTGCCTCTTCGACTTTTCCTTCGATTTTTTTCTATGGCTTCTGCATCTTCGACTTTTACTTCTTCGACTTTTTCTATGGCTTCTGCCTCTTCGAATTTTCTTCAATTTTTTTCTATGTCTTCTGCCTCTTCGACTTTTTTTTTCAAATTTTTCTATGGCTTCTGCCCCTTCAACTTTTTTCTATGGCTTCTACCTCTTCGACTTTTTCTTCGACTTCTACTTCTTCGACTTTTTCTATGGCTTCTGCCTCTTGGACTTTTTCTTCGATTTTTTTCTATGGCTTCTGCCTCTTCGACTTTTTCTTCGACTTCTACTTCTTCGACTTTTTCTATGGCTTCTGCCTCTTCGACTTTTTCTTCGATTTTTTTCTATGGCTTCTGCATCTTCGGCTTTTACTTCTTCGACTTTTTCTATGGCTTCTGCCTCTTCGACTTTTTCTTCGATTTTTTTCTATAGC